>PVKN010026580.1:0-13754 GCA_004027915.1 Capromys pilorides | reverse complement strand
GTTGAGGATGCAGAAAACACAAGGTCCTGAGATTAATTCCTGGTACCACCCAAAATTAATTAATTAATTAATTAATTTATTTATTCTTTTGAGTCCCTACACTAGGGAGACTACACAATATTTGCATATGTAGGTCTGGTTTGTTTCACTTATGAGTATATGTTCTGTTTACATATAAAGTCTTCTAGTTTATCATTTCTTATAGCTGAGTGTTTTCCTATTTTGAAAAAAAAAAAGTCAGTGGCAAAAATAAAACAAAACAAAACAAAAACCAGGGCTAGGCATGGTGGCGCATGCTCATAATCCCAGCATTTTGGAAGCTGAGGCAGGAGGATTGGCGTGAGTTGAAGACCAGCCTAGGCTACAAAAGTGAGCTCAAGGCTGGCCTGAACTGCATAGTGAGACTCTGTCTCAAAAAGACAGAAAGAAAAAAAAAAAAAAAAAAGAAAAGAAAAGAAAAAAAGACAGAAAGTCATTGGCAGTGTGGGTTTGTAAAGATTGCAGTAGAGATCTCCAGGGGTAGAGGTGATGCTGGTAGGAGTACAGTCTGATTTCTCAGGCATTCCTGTACCTTCCAGGAAGTTCTTTGGAGTAGAAAAGGAGATTGATAAGAAGCTGAGAGTTTCGGAAAGTAAGTCAGGGTAAGAATCAGTGACTTGGGGATATTATTGCTATTTATTTGCTTGCTTATTTATTTATTTATTCATTTATTTATTTCTGTCCAGGGCTCGGGGTGGAACCTAAGGGCTTGCACATGCTTGGCAGGTGCTCTTATGTGTAGGATGATGGTGGAACATCTAAAGGAGAATATGAAATGAATAGGCCATTGCATATCAGAAACTGACACATTTTCTTTGGATCCAGCTGCCAAGCCCCCAAGGACAGCCTGTTCACTGAAGTCTGTCACCTTGCCAATGTTCTGTGCTACCACCTTGTCTGATTGTGCCAGGGCCAGCTCCAGTCCAGCATCCTGCTTTGCTCCTCAGGCTTGTTTCTGAAGGACCTTGAGGTACTGTCAAAAGATTAGCTGCAATCTCAAGGCACACAGCTTTTCATCAGTGACAATACTAAGAAGACTAAGTTACAGACTCTGAAGACAATGTGAAGGGAAGTACTCCAGGGCTGGCTTGTTCCTTAGAGGTAGAGCATGCTCTTAATAGGCAGAGACTTTAAGTTCAATCCCTGATACAAAAAAAGAGAGGAATTAGCCCTACCTCTAGGGTGTGCTGAGATGGTGATTGACACTGGACGTGGTGGTACACCTGTAATCCCAGCACTTGGGAGGCTGAAAATAGGAGAATCACTATGAGTCTGATCTATGTAGTGAGACCCTGCAGATTATGTAGACCCTGTACCACATACATTAAAAAAAGTAGAGGAATGAGAACTCCAGATGTCATTTACTCACTCCTGGGTCACCTTCATCTACAGTTATTGTTCAGTCACATGAGCATGTGACATGATTCTAGTCATGACTCAGGATGATGATCACACAGGGAGAGGAACCCTGATTAGACTTCCAGCTCTGATTGGACCCCAGTTTTTAAAAGAGCTTCAAGAGGAAGAAAGGGAGCCAGCATATATTAGTCAAGCTTCAGGTGCTGGGACGTAATACCTAACATGAACAACAGAACAGGAAAGACATTTGGCGGAGAGTTCCACATGTCTCTATCAATGGCCAGCAAGCTCCACTGTGGAGGCTTGATCTATAAACTGGCACCTTCAGCACAATAAAGCTTTGAGAGACATGCTGGATCAGAATCATTGCATTCTGGGGAATTTGGTCCTCATTGCAGACAAGAGAGAGAAAGAGAGGTAGAGAGAGACACCCATACACACACAAAGAGAAATCATGTCTATAGCTTCTAACCATGTACATCTGTCATAATACTCAAATCTTGGAAGGCAATGTATACACAAGTGTGACCTATGACCAGAGCCAGGCTTTTTATGACAGGGCAGAAGAGTCACTACAGGGAGGAGCTGGACTGAATGAGCTGCAGAGCTGGCCTCTGTAGGGCCCACAGTCCAAAGTCAATGTCCGAAGGAGCTTGGGCACTTAGCATTTTAAGTATCCCTGTTCATTTCCAGGAAGACATTCTGCTTGGCATTGTTTGGTGACGTAGGAGGGATTTTGTATGGGAGTTTCCACAGGAGGTGGCAGCCTGTGGAAACCACAGCTGGTTGCTATGGAATAGAGAATAAGATTGTCTTGGGGTGGAGAAGTGTGATTGTAGACTATCCATGCCAGTCTGCCTGAACCCCCACTTTGGGGGTTCTGAGCCTTGGGACTTTCAGTGCTAAAGTGAGGAAAGAGTGTGGCAAACTGAGACCAGGCAGTTCCTTGAGCAGGGAATTTCTGGGCATTGGGGTTGTTCAGGCCCTAAGGTCTCAGCTTCCTTTGTAAGAGGCAGGAGCAAACTGAAAACACAGAACAGACACACACCCAACCCCACCAAAAACATAGCTTCCTTTTAGTAAAGTTTTCTGATGTACAGAACCCTGCTGACAGCCATTTTTGATTCACTTCATGGCTTAAGAAATTTATTAGGCTTTATTTGTCCCTGGGATTCCTGATGCTGGCGTTGTGGTTCTGGGTGGTGGGTAAGCAGGCTGATGTCTGAGGCAGCACTTCCCCACTGGGTGTGCCCAGTCCTTTATGTGTGTCTCTGTGAGTCAATGGGTGAGGCGGGCACACCGTCAGGTGCTCAGGCTGAGACCAGACTTGGACAGTAGATGCATTCTGGCTCTTCCCAGCAGCTGTCCTGGAACCTGCAGAGCTGCTGTTTGTGTTGGAACCAAGTTAAGGCTAAAGGTTCAAAAATCTGGTGTCTCCCGTTGGCAGAGCCTGGGCAGAGAAGGCTAATGTGTAAATGTACTGGTTCCCACCAACCCAGTGCTTTCTATGCTGTGCTCAGGAGCAGGTCTGAGACCCTTGAGAACTTCCTGCACTCTGCAGACACTGCGTAACACTTCTCACTGGGAGAGGGATTACTTTCGTTTTGTGCACAGGGGAATAGCTCTGAGGCTGTTTTTTTTTTTGTTGTTGTTGAAAGCTTCAATGCAATGAGAACACACATCATGCAGTTTTATAATTCTCATAGTGAAATAGCTGTTGGTGCTCACATCCACAAACATCAGTGATATATTATCTTTTGACATCAAAACTCAGGTGTTTGTTGTCAGATAAGATAAAAGCCCATGTATGCTGGTACAGTTTTCTCTGGTACTCAGCACCCTGCATTTATATAAGATAGCCAGATGGTGGAATTGAGGATGAAATCACACACATTGAGATTTGCTTTTCAATCACCCCTGTAGATTAAGAGGTTTACCAGATTGTGTTTTAATCCTCTCCTAAGGAGGATAAAGGAAGATTTTGATCTATCTATCTATCTATCTATCTATCTGTCTGTCTGTCTGTCTGTCTGTCTGTCTGTCTGTCTGTCTGTCTGTCTGTCTGTCTGTCTATCTATATTTATTAATATATTTTTCAGCTTATTTTAGTTTACATAAAAATTACAATAGTGTTTGGCTCCTAAGCTGTTTTTCCTGGGCTGTTCTCTTCACATTGTTGTTGTTGTGTGTAGAAAAGCTGCTACTGAACACTCAGTGTGGCTCATTGTGTGTGTGCACACATGGTCTGTGACCTGTCTCCGCTATGCCCTGGGCCATTATGGTTTTGATTATGGCTTCCCATACCGCAGCGCTCTAGCATGTGAGTATGCGCTTCTATCATTGGATGTGTTTTATCCCTTATCTGTTATTGCCCACCAACAACATGCTGGCTATGAAAAGAAAAAGTTTGTGCTTCGTGTTCTACTATTGAGTTAAATTGACATTAAAATGCACCTTCTCTAGAGTCCAGATGCTTCTGTTGATGAGTTGTCTTGCTTTTAGAGGGATATCTAGCCAGGAAACAATGCATCCATGTGTATGTATGTATGTATGTATGTATGTATGTGTGTGTTTGTACGTAAACACTCACGTGTGCTGTGTTTCAAGGCTAACCATGACCTATATGCTTTATTTAGTCAACTCAACAAACCAGTTAGGGAAGTCTAAATATTGGTCGCGATAGATAAGAAAGATATTGTTCATATATAAATCACTTAAAACATGAATAGTTAGAGTCTGGCTATTGAAATGAAAAGGCAGATTTCAAAAAGGGAAATTTTCACGATAACGTAAAGGTGTTCCCAATATAAGTATTATAGCAATAGACGCTAAATGTGTGACTTATTATTGTGGTCTGAAACTCTTTGTATCCATTTGTCATTGAAGGTATAGTCTGCGCTTGGAAGAAGATAGTTATTATAACACATAGTCATGTTTTTCAAAAAGAAGAGGATAAACTCCTGGCGTCACCTGCCCTCACCTGCCCTGTTTCCTCGCTATGTCACCAATGTCTTTTCACTAGTGTTTCGCTGTCTGCATGCACATTGGTAAAGAGGCTGGTGGTTAACGCTTCTTTTCCCACCAGACTCCTGTGGCAGTAAGAGACTATTTCTTCTTTTGTAACAAAGCTTACATTCTTACCTAATACCAAAGCCTAGTGGTAAAGAATGCAGATAAAAGGACAAGAGAAAACTGAATGCATGAGCATCAATGTGTGTGTGTCTACATGTATGTATGTATCTATGTACATGTATGTGTGTGCATGGTACATACGTGTGTGTGTGTGGGGGGGACATTAACAACTATGAGAAAAACACCAATGTTTTATTTATTTCAAATGGGATATAATGCCTAAAACAGGTCTTTTCCAGTCCGTGCAAGAACCATCTTTGAAAAACTGCAGGTGTAAAATCTACACTAATAAGTGAAAAAGTCGCTCTACCAGAGACATAGTTGGTAGAGAGTTCACTTGTTGTAATGTGCAACAGGTGCTCCCTCGATCCTTCTGCCTACCTCTCACCTTCCCCACTGTGTATGTCCATTTCGCTGCTTCCTGCAATCTCCAATGGACTCAGGTCTGATTGTGGAGAAGAGTGCCTTAGGCTAGTGTGTGAGGACTTGCATGAGGTGACAGTTCTCCTGCCTAGAGAGAAGTAATAGTTTGAACAAGTTAACCTCCCTTCTAAGTCCCTAGTGTAGGAACACAAAAGAAGAAATAGAAACTGAAAGGTATACCAGACACAGTTAAATGGAAAGAAACAGAACTTAGGGATTATACAACAAAGAGAGAGAAAGGAGAACAATTAGGAAATAAGGTAGGGAAAAATGATGCATGTGTATATACAAGTTGATAAGGCAATAGCCCTAAGAATTTCCATCAGGTTTTTGAAAATAGCAATTAATGGGTAGAATTCTCACCCTGACTAACTCTCTGTGTTGACATCTGTGAACTAAACAATGACACTGAGGACAGTAATGCGTATTATTAAAACCATGCTTGAAGTACCTGTCATCTTGGTCTTCTACATGTGTACCATTTCCAATGCCATATCAATTATTACTCTACTCTCTCTAAATTAAGTTTTTAAAAAATGGTAATAAAAGAAACGAGTCAAGAATAAAAAATTAAGATTCCTTGAAAACATGTGGTAACATTCAATCATATGTCTGATCTTGCATAACTATATCTATTAGTCTGAGCAACAGATTTGAAGATAAAAATAGATAATATACCAATCACTGTCACTCAGCTATTGTTTTGAAAATCTATAACGTATGTATTGTTATATGTTACCCTGTTTCTGCATTGCTTTTTTGTTTTTCTTGTTCTTGTTTATACTCTTCAAAATAAAATTATAATGATAACTAGAAAAGGAAACCTGGGTTGGTGAAATAGCTCAGTGGTCTAAGGCTCCTGCTTAGGCAAGTTTAGGCAACCACAGAAGCTGTGGTTCCATCCCCAGGACCCCATGCTGCATCAGCTCCACACCCAGGGCGGGCCGAGCTGGCCACGAAAAGTAAAACAAAAAGGAAGCTTGTATCTATAATACTATCTAATAAAGGATAAGAATATATTTTGTAGTCAAAAACTGTTCTCAGCAACTGGACTTTTTAAAAAAATCTCACCAGGTACTAAGAAGTGGGGCTGAGAATGAAGAAAATGAAGGAAATAGAAAAAATCCAAAATTCATGAAGTTTATTCCAGACAGTTAAGGCAAGCACTTCTTTTTCCTGCATCGTTAATGTTATTCAGAAGTAAACAGCCCAATATAGTTTCTCTCTGCCTACAATTTCATTGCTGATATGTTGTTTATTTATGATGTGATAGCTTGCTATTTAGAGGCAAAGTATTTCCAGGATTTTGATAAGCTCAAATGTACCTCTGAGTTTGCAAATCTTCATTTCTGCATTTTCTACATAAAAGGTAGTTCTCAAAGCCAAAATATTTAGGAAAGCATGCTGAGTATAAAATAATTGCATGCTTTCTTTTCAAAGGGTAGGAAGAAGTTCTAAGCAGTAATGTTTCTTTTCAGATGCTTCAGGTGAAATATAAAGAAACAAAACGTCGATGCAAACAGCAGCTGGTACAGATCTTAGTCTTGTGGTATAAACAAGCAAACAAAACCCAACCTCAAAACGGACAGACCACTTACCTAGCTAGCATTCTGGAAAGGACAAAATTATGGAGGTCGTGAGCAGGTGAGCGGGACAGGGAGCTCGTGCAGAAGGGGAACAGGAGAAGGGAGCCTCCCGGGGGTTTTCTCTGTGGTAATGGAGCAGTTCTGACTTGAGTGTGGAGACATGAATCTCTATATGACGATGTCACAGATCTGCACATGTCCATTAACAAGGAGACCGAGTGCACACAAGCATGGGGAGTCAGTCGTATTGCAGTTCTGCTTTTTCAGTGTAGAGCAGTGGCTAAGACCACCACAGGGGAGACGGGTGGAGAGGGAGGGGGATGAGTGTATGGCACTCTGCTGTCCTAGTTTTGCAACTTCGTGTGAGCCTATGATTATCTCAAAATATGAAGACCTTAGATCTGTTGAAGGAAGGGTTTCAGTTACTAATTAAACATACTTAGGAAGCAATTTAGGCAAAGACTGCTGGAGGCAGGGATTTCAGACATAAACACTGAGGACCTCCATTTAATATACGCTTGGTGTCCAGGTCTGGAACTCCTAAGCTGTGTAACCGAGCGCAACGACTGTTTTCATTACTGCTCTAAAGCTGCAGAGTCAGGACATTTTGGAGCAAGCAGGGACCTCACTGGGCAGGTGGCAAGCTCTCAGGGGACACTTCCCCTGGTTGTAGTGTCCCCATTGGTAAAGTGAGAGCTTGCTTCTAATTCCTTCCTACTGTTTCGTTGACTTCTAGGTTGTAGAATCCACCACCCTAATGGCAGTTACAGAAACTTTAACGACAACCTTCCATGTTTAGCCTCAGTATTTATTATAAATATTCAAATGCATATGCAGTACAAATACATGTACCTGCAGAAAGAAATTATTCATTACGGAACATCAGGTGATATAGTAAAAACAACGGGAAAGCAAACTAATCAAGGTGTTTAGCTATGACTTTCTGGGATTTGAGATAACTTACCAACACATCTTCCTTATGCTAATCAGAGTGCTGGTAACCACCCTTACTGGTATAGAGAGGGGAGGCTTACATGGTTGGCCCTGCCCCATGAGGAACCCCTTCATGGTCCACTAGACCTGCTGCATCAGTCCTGGGAAGTCTCTACTGAACCAAACCCTAAAACTCCAACACTAAAGGAAGATTTAGAATGAACATTGTCATTTATGCGTAAATGAAGATATTCTCAATGACTGCTGTATGAAATATGATTGAAAATTGTGATAAAAAATTCTTACAGTAAAAGACCTGATCTTTAATCCCCCTGAAAATGTTCCCTTCCTCCCTACCAACACACATATCCCATCGCTCTTGCTGCTTTATGAAGCAGCTCTGAAGTCTTTTGCATCTGTGGTTGTACTGCTGTGGCTGTTTTCACACCCTGAATCCATGTTTTGTCTTTCACAGTCACTTCAGCCTTGAAGGAGGATCATAAGTCACAGGGCCAGACCTAGCGAATGTGACGAGTGAGGACACATCACAAGGCCTCTGCAGTTGGAATGCCTGTGCACTGGATGGCTCCAGGCAGCAGCACTCTCTGTGTCCTTATCAAATCTTATGAGCCTCACTGAAGAGGCCTTCTAGAGCTGCTTCAGGAAGAGCCAAGGATGCTACGTGTGTCTGAAGTGAGGGCAGCACGCGGAGGAGATTCGGGCCAACGTGTCTCTTACTACAATATTGTAAAAATATTTAAACATTCACTGTGTATTTGGATCATACCTGTGGCTTAAGCTTCTCTATTCATCTCATTACTGCTCTTCATAGAATGCTAAACACTGATGACTTGGAAACCTAAAATACGCTCAGCATCCCTGGAGCTGTGCCTCGCCTTCTGAGGAGGTGAGCAGAACAAAATGACCCCAACTGCAGCGACAGTCTGCCTTTTTGGTACTGATTTTCCTTGTCTATGATAATTTAAAGTCAGTGTTTTATGCAAAAGCAAAAAGAAGTGACTCACAGCATTAGTAGAATCATTTTATTAACAAAAGGAACCCACAGGGTTCAAACGAGAGTACAAAATACAATCTTTTTTTTTCTTGTGGGTTAAACTTACATTTTTAACAAAAATAAAAAAAGCTCTCAGAGTTAACTTATCAAAAACATATTCCCTGCCTACTGAGTTTCTCATTGTGCAAAATGAAAACACCAGAAGTCAAATTTTACCCAGGGAATGGAAGAGTTTGTGTGCTCAACAACACACATTTTTAGTTTCAAATGTTTTGCATCTAAGAGAAAATCATAAGGCCACTTTTTTCCCCAAACTAAACTAGAGCAAGAGTAGAATAAAGAGGAAAACAATAGCAGCTAGATGGTTTTTCTTCATTCACATATTTTCTGCGTGCCAATGTAGTTTTCACATTCATAAGATGATACTTTGATTATAAAAAGGTATGCTGCTTAAGGCCGGCATGAATATCAAGTCACTGCTTTGACCTATTCCCTTAAATGTCAGTTTTCCTGGACAGGGTTCATAATCTCTCTAATCAAAAAGAGAAAGCAATCTTATTGAAGGATTCCATGAAGTGGTTGTTTTTCTACATGAAGCCAAATAATGAAACTTTCTCTGTCCATTCTGCTTGAGTTTTTCTTTCCCTTTGTTTTGGTTTCACGGACAGAGATGGACATAATGGTGTCTTGATGTGGCATGTAAACAATATCTTGGAAGATAATAAATAGCTGAAATGAGCTGCCTGGGCAGCACTTACACACGCTGTTAAAAGACAGACAAAATAACAAAGCTAAGTAAAAGGCCTTTAAAAACCAAAGCAAGGAATAAGTTTAGTGAGGCCTGTTCCACAATTCCGGGGCTCGCCATGATGCACTGTGGTTGTGAATGGGGCTGAAAATCAGAAAAATGGGTCCCATGTTTCCTTATACAGACTAGAAGCACAGCCAAGGGGAAAGGCGTACGCTCACCTAATGCTTGTAGAAAAAATTCCCTGATCAAATGGCCCACTGATTTTTAAATACAAAGTTCAACTGTAGAAGGGTTTTTCTATTTCTAAGTGAACATACTTACTAACCACCTTAACCAGCGGCGTACAGTATCTGCCTCGGAAGCACCAGGGGTTCTGGATCAGCCCCTCAGGAGCCAGCTGGCCTGAAGCGCCCATCATGGGAAGCCCTAGCTCCCTTTCCCTTAGGATCCAGAAGTGGCCTCTGCTCACAACAGTAACAGATGAAAGGAAAAGCCAGTGAGCATGTGACCGTGTGCCATGAATAGGAGGGGACAGGGGACAATAAAAACACTGCTGAAACTTGGAGCAGCAACACAATCCTGTTGGTCTGAATATCCTGAGGTTAAATGACAACAAAATATTGCACCAAAACAAAAGAAAGTCACAGTTTAAGTATAATTACTAATTAATTGGAATAACAATGGATTATGTAGTGACCGCCATCAGTCTGTTAAGCCTCTTACCAGGAAATTAAATTTATGCCTTTTTCCCTAAAAGGTAGCATTTCTACCTTCCTTTGAGCTTCCATTTATTTTGAAACGCTTTTCAGTATACATGTACTTATTTCCACTTAAAAAAATGCCAACCTTACAGATTTTCCCTTGGTTTAATTATAGATTGAATGATAGGTGAGATAAGACTGCTACTATAAATAGCAGAAATGACAAATAAGGTTCACCAAGTCTAGTTTTGAAAATCGATCTGATAACCCCACGAGAGGTAGGTTAAGAAAATGCCTTTTTGTGACTGTGCGGTTATCACAGCATCCGAAAGATGGAACCTTTTCTCCCCTCTTCCTTTTCCTGCTGGGCCCTTAGATCATTAGATATGAGGACAACCGAGTGTATCCTGGTTAAGTACTTCAAGGTACCAAAACTACAGTTTTCATCACAACACATTTTCATGTTAAAATGTATCTTTCCCATTTGAAGTGGCAAATATTTCGAGGAAGCTTTTGCAAGTACCCTAATACTGTAGAGACAATTTAAAGAAGAGATTTTAACCCAGTGAGGAAAGAATGAAAACCGTGCTATCTGTTCAGGACCTTATGTGGCCATGATCTCAAGAAAGAGAACTTGCCTGGGATGTGGTAGTGTGACAGGAAATCGCAAGGACCCTGGACCTGACCATCTGAATGTTCAGAGTAGGCCACTTCGGAGCACATCTACGTGGCTATGCTCTCAAAACCGAGTCTGCCTGGTGAACCCACACCACCCTACATGCACAGCACGTTTGTTTCTCTCTGCAAAGCCTCTGAGGCTCCCTGCTCCGGGCTCCACTCCACAGAACCCCTCCTTGCCGATCAGCAGGCCTCCCTCACTTACTCTGCCTCCACCAGCACCTCCGCTTCTCCTTCTCTTGTCATCCCATTCCCAAAGGCGACAGACGGCCATGAGAGCATCGTCTTGGTCCACTAGAAAGTTCTAGCAGTTTTTAATCTCTGTTGTCTTCAGTTTTGATGTTCCCTTGTGGTCTTAGGTTAATCTTTCCGCACTCTCCCCAAAAAAGGCAGGGGGGAAAGAGCAAACATTCCAGGTTGATAATGAACACAGTGATCTCTAAAACATGTTCATTCAGAGGATGAAGGACACAGGTGGGGTCTCCTCTATCTCACTAGGATGTGGATCAACCTACAAAAAAAGAAGACTGAGATTACCGTGGCAGCATTTTTAGGTGACTCTGTTACCTACTTCTAATTACACGATGACTACTCCCCACGTTGTTCAGTCCATTATCTGTTAGCAAGGCCCAGCAGGCCATGTAGTTCTCTGTATTCCAAGGTCCCATAAAACATCCTAGACAATCATGATACTGTGTATGCATGCTACGGCTCTTAAGGAAAATACGCGAGAGCAAACTAAGCAGATCTGTGATAATCCGTAGTTAAAGAGAAAGAAGACTTACATGTGTCCTTCGCTAGTTACAAAAGCCTAATTTTCTTTTGCTTTGCTTACCTCTGAGTAAAGAGGTGGAGGCTGAAACCGGAACTCCTGTATGCAGGCAAACATCGGATAGCACGCTTCTCCCTCACAGTCCGGGGGCTGAGGGTATGGAGGAATGTGTCTAGAAAATTCTTCTTCTGATACCACATCTGCGTAATTTGGGGGTGCTGAAACAGAAATGGAGTGGAGCTCAGACATTCCCACGAAAAATAATTTTCCAGAACACTTCCAAAACTAAGAAATTCACCTAAACTGAAGATTAAAATGAGACATTTTTTCTGTACTGTGCAAACTTTTATGTCCACTTCTATATATCCACTTCAATTTTGCTTCTGCTTTTATAAAACTATTGCTAACAATGATTGAGGACTGTCTAAGAGGCTAGGCAAGCAATGATGACTGAAATGTGGCCACAGAAAGTATGTGACACTCTTTACACTTTTATTTGCATGTTCCTCATGTTTTATTACTGCAAATCGGTATTCAGGAGGTGTATGTTTCAGTCTCGAGTCGGCCATCGGACAGTTCTGTGTGCTGGGTAAGTTAAGTTTCCGATGTCTCTTTTATGAGATTTTCTTAGGCTAACTGTACCAGCTATAATAGTTTGCATCTGAGCGCGTACTATCCTATGGTCCTGTTCTTGCTGCTTTGGGTATAAAACTTCACTCTGAGAACTGCAATTGAGTTTACCTTCAGGCTGCTCTGGCAGGGTCAGCGTCAGCCAGCTCATGTCCATGCTGAACTGGCTGGCGATGCTGGAGTTTCTGCTGCCAAAGCCATTATATGGAATTGTGCCAATGACCAATGGCAGCTCGAGCATCAGTTTTTTAGCACCAGGAATGTGAATGTACACCTGATATGTCAGAAAAAAAGACAAATGGAAAGATATGGTGAACCACACAGGAGACCGCTCTTTGGTGTCTTTTTACAGAAAGGAGTGGATTCCTTTGGCAATTACCAGCCCACTCCCACTTCCCACATAAACAATCTTGACCACACAAAATGAACAGAGTGAAAAGTACATAAAGTACAGTGAGCAGGCCATTACAGGGATCGTGGCTTTCACATCCTTTGGTGTAAGCTGGGACTGTTTACAAGTACACAAAATCAGGTGTGCAGCTTTGGTATGATGACACCCTGTAACACACCCTAACCTCTCTTTCTTATCTATTTAGTGCAGGGTCTACAGGGTCTCACTATGTAGCTCATGCTCCTAGCGATTCCCGTTTTCAGCCTCCCAAGCACTGGGAGCACAGGTGCCCTCCACCATGCCCAGTCTCACTTGAGAACTCAGTGCACCCTGGGAGTGGGGCTGGCATGGCAACCCAGAGATCAAACACTATTCCCGAGGAAGCAGGAGCATTAGTTTGCTGAGCTATCTGGCCAGCCCACTCCAATCTCTTTATGTTCCCTTTATTTCATTCCCAGGAAAAATGATAGATAGACTTTTAGTAAAAGCAAGGGCCAATTTTTATATGGTGCACGGTTAGTAATAACAGTGACACAGAATGACAATTTCCTAAGTACAGACTTTGAAACTCATGGCATCCTGCCTCCAGTTGCTGCTCGATTCTACGCACTTTAATGTAAAAAGGAGCTCGCTTACAGCTAAGGAATAGTCCACTCGGATAATGCAGCAGTCCAGGATGGAGGGGGTAACGGGCGGGATCTTCAGAGTCTTCCCATTCCACACATCGGTGCTCCCAGAGGCGATGTGGTTCCCTCGGACATTGGCCACCATGTGGCGGAAGGTCTTTGTCTTTCCGCTACCCAAATAGGTCTGGGTTTGGAAAATAGCTGCTTTGGGAACAATCAGCCGAGATGAGCAATTTTCTATTTCTGCATAAATGGGAATAGCTTCTCCTAGAAAGAAACAAAATAGGATGGATCCAGAAACTTTACAAACCACTGCTGCCAAAATGAAATAAGGACATCACCCATTCAAGCTGAAATGTTCCAACATTACTTCAACCGAGAAGCCCTGATGGAAAATATATAATACTGAGTCAGATAAATGAACACTTACTGTAGTTTGTGGTGGATACTATTTTATAATATTGAACTATTCAGTTTTGCAATGTAGCAATACTACATTGAGAATTCTAAAGATATGCAAATGATCAGTATGCATATAAATTAAGGTTGGGCTCACAAATACTCGATTCAGTGCTACATGTTAAATAAATACCTTTAACAAACTTTACTCATCAAATGAAAATCTTCCCACAGGAGAGTAAAGCTTTTGCTTTTAAGGAAGTGAAGCTGAGGTACAAATAAAACAATGGATGGGGTATGTGAGTAGTTTATAACATTC
>PVKN010026579.1:0-13785 GCA_004027915.1 Capromys pilorides | reverse complement strand
TGATTGTAATGTAATTGACTGAAAATTGCTTTGATAGCAGTGCCAGGTTCCACAACCAGTGTTTAAAAACAGTTGCTTATGAAATCCTGATACAGTATCAAGGAGGCGCATCCACAGTTAGCTGCCAAGACAATGTATTTCTCCTTTTCCAACTATACCATATTAACTACGTCATGTGTGAGGCCAGAATTTTTTCACATACTTCAGTATTGCAGAACGAATGGAGTCAGAAGTAGGTGTAGGAAACTAAACAACTTCTGTTAAGCCAGGCATTAAAGGGGTTTACAAAACAAATTTCTAAAAATATTATTTATTTCAATATATATAGGTTTGGGGCCGGGGAGATAGTTCAGGGGCACAAGTGCGTGCCTGGCAAGTGCAAGGTCCTGAGTTCAAAACCCGGTTCTGAAAAAAAAAAAAGAGTAATGAATATATAATAAGTTTATTTTTGTTGTTATAAATGAATTGTTAAATTTTTTTTAGAGTATCTAGTTTTAATTTTTAATACTATTAGTATTGATAGGTATAGCTGGGCGTGGTGACACACGCCTGTAATCTCAGCACTTGGGAGGCTGAGGCAGGAGGATTGGTGTGAGTTCGAGACCAGCCTGGGCTACAACAGCATGCTCAAGATCAGCCTGTACTGCATAGTGAGACCCTGTCTCAAAAAGACAAAAAAAAAGCATCTAGTATTGATAGGTACAACCCATGTAAACAAAAGTGCCTTGTGGTTATCAACAGTTGTTTGTTTGTTTTGTTGAAACAGGGTCTTGCTATGCAGTTCAGGTTGGCCTTGAGCTCAGTTTGTAGCCCAGGCTGGTCTCAAACTCACAGTGATCTTCCTACCTCAGCCTCCCAAGAGCTGGGATTGTAGGAACATGCCATCATACCTGGCAACAATTGTTTGGTTTTGTTTGTCTGTCTGTCTATTTTTGGTGGTACCAGGGATCAAACTCGGGACCTTGTGCTTGCCACTTAGGACTTTGAGCTTCAAGCTCAGAACAGTTAAAAAAAAAATTATTATGCCTATGAGGATCTTGAATTTAAAACAAATTTGAGTAGAGCATACATAATATATGGAATTTTATATTCCAGTAGTTATGCTAACATTTTCATAAAATTAATGTGATATATGCATGACATCTTTTTCTTTGCTGGGACGAAATACTGAACACCTCTAGGTTAAAGGAAAAATTTATTTTCTAGAGGTTTCAGTTCATAGTTTGCTGGCTCCAAGGGAGGGTGGCATGACAGAAAAAAAGAGCTCCTGGTGTGGCAGGTGGGAAACACCAAGACATCCTTCTTCTTTCCCTTTTTATTCCATCCATGCTACAAGCCTATTGGTTGGTACCGCCCACAGCCAGAGTGGGTCTCTACTCTTCAGTAAATCTACCATCCACACCGAGAACTGTGTTAAACCAGGCTGTAGACTATCAGTGTCACATACCCCTGCTCTGGCACCACACACAGGGCCCATCACTCCCCAAGGCCCCACCTACTAGCACATGTGGCTTTGGGGGACACCTAGATGTGAGTCTTAACATATAGGATACATTTACACATACTCAGATGGATAGGTTGCAGATTGATAGATAACTGCTTTCTTTTGTAAGGTGAGTCTCCAGATCCCATGTAGCTAGGAATAATAATTCTATTTTCTTTCTTTTGGGGAGTGGAATAATATTTTTCTGTCCATAGCTTTAAAGATGTGAAGAATTATATTCAGGACTACCTGTCCCTACTTGAGAGCAAAGCATTCATCATGGAAGACAAAACTGAACTGTATATGCTCTTCATTAACTGCCTGGAGGTAAGCTGGCTATCACTTCCCTGGGTCCCTTTAGCAAAGTGTCTGCACAGTATAGTTCATGTGGTGAAAAATTGTTTAAGGAAAACAACATATTATTTTAGTCAGTACAGTAATCAGATGTTCTGTTTTGGGGGATGGTGTTCCTTAGCTCTGAGCAACTGTGTATGTAGTCATGAGCTTCTTGTTGATATTCCTGTCACCTCCTGCTGACAGTGAGATGGCCGAAGCTGTCTTGTCTCATGTAAAGGTGCTCTGTTATGTGCACAGCCATCCCCTAACCATGCCTTTCTCAGAAGCTGTATGGTGGTTGTGGGATACAAAGGTGTGAGGACATCCATGTGCATGTACACAAAGAACACCACTGAAGGGGAAAGCACCACTGAAGTCAAGACAGGCCATCACCTGGTGCTGAGATTATTAGTACTTGTCATAATTTTATTCCCCAAATGTTTATAGTACATAGGAAACAAACTGGATGATACAAAACTTTTTTCTTTCCCCAAAAACAGAAAGAGATGTTAGTTTTCCATGATTAAAAAATTTACATTCAGATCTCTGATATTCTTTATGTTTCATCTACCTCTGAAAAAGCCTGCAGTGTGATACTAGAACAGGGAGGGCTCGCCTCTTAGAAAGAAGTGTGTCCCTTGCTTTCTCATTTTCTGTTTCTTAGGATTCAATGCATGAGAAGATCAGTGCTTGCTCCAGGAACAGTGAGCTGAGCTACCTGAGAGACGAAGCCAATTTCCTCCAGTCCTGCTCCCTTAGAACACCTGGCCAGGAATCAGCCACTGTGGCCTCCGTCCAGTACCTGCAGGAGTTGGCCAGGATCCGCCTGTGTCTTGATAGGGCTTCTGAGTTCCTCACAGAGCTTCCTGGGCAATCAGGCACGTCTTCACTCTTGCTTAACTCAGGAAACAGGGAAAGACCATTCTGAAGGCAGTCCTAGCTGGGTGTGTTCTACATCTTGAGTCCCCATGTCATCCTGTCCTTTCAGAGCTGACTGAGGTGCGGCAGCGCTACCTGCAGAAGGTGGAGCAATTCTGCGTCAAGAGTAGGAACGACTGGTACCGCGTGTACCTAGTGAGGAAGCTCTCTAACCTGCGTGGGATGGATTTCGTGCAGAGCTTCTCCAGGCAGGACCATCCCTGCCGCTGGGTGTTTCCCAAGGAAGTCATCATGGAACAGGTGTGATGCGGGTCACCTGGGGCAAAGGGGGCCTGCAGGACAAGCTAGAGCTGATACGCCCACCCTGCTTGCTGTCCCCCATTCCAGAACAGAGACAGGCATGTGTCTGTCTGATCTTTGTCTCTGCTCCAGCACAGATTTATTCAGATTTCTTGCCATGTGACAGGGTAGGCACACACACGTGTGCACACACAAGTATGTGTGTTTCTAGTTTACTGTATACGTGAAGCATTTATGTAAGCATCCTCCTCATCAAATTAGACATGCAGTAAAAGAATCTTTGCATGGCCTTTGCATTGAGCAAACCAACTATGGCTCAACTTGCAGTGTGATCATTACAACCTCTGCCAGGCAGAGACAGGAGGATTGAGACAGACACACAATTGCACCAAATTTGGCTTTAGGTCCTCTCAGCTTTCTTTCCTGGTACTCAGAAATTAGAGTAGTCTTACTGACCTGGGGTTACAAAATGGCACTAAAAGTCCTGGCAGTTTTAGCAACTGCAGCTCAGAGATGACAGTGACACATTTTGTGTCATCAGAGCTTAGTGTGGTGCTGTGAATAGAAAAAACCACTAGTTAGAAAGGGAGCATGCCAGGGGCCAGGGAGATAGCTCCATGGTGCAAGTGCCTGCCTGGCAATCGCAAGGTCGTGAGTTTGAACCCCTGGTTCTGCAAAAACAAAATAAAAAAAAAAAGTGAGCATCTCCCCCCCTCCCCCACTCCACTGACTCTTCATCCACTCCAGAGCTGCTCTCCCCCAGTGAGTCCTGGGGCGCTCAGGAGCAACTTTACCTATGGTGATAGTTCCTTGCCCTTGCCCTGTCCCCTCTGAGACTAACCCCTGTTCTCCTGGGGTTGCAGAAGGATGACCTAAGCCAGATGGATGGATATCTGGTGTACGGTGAGGAGTACAAGGCCGTTCGTGATGCTGTGGGCCATGCCATGCTTGAGCACAAGATTCCTGGCATCGGGACTGCTCTGATGGTACGTTGGGTCAGGCCCTCTCGCTAGGATGGTGGATCTCTTAGAGCCTGCCTCTTACCTGCTTTATGCACAGTGGTACAGGGCAATGCACAGGAGCAGGGAGCAGACCCTAGAGGGACACTGTGTCAAGAGTTCCAGTGGTTGGAACAGAGAGCAGAGACAGCTGTATGAGGTGATTGGTTACTTCCTTTGAGGCCCTCCTGAAAATTCATCTCCTCAGGATCCTCTGATATGAAAGATGCTCACTGGGTCCATACCTGTGTACAATCAGAATGCATAGCTACACTTATGTGTCTTTATTTTTGGTAAAGATGCAGGGTTTTTAGATTTCTTTTAAATTGTTATAGTCTTGCTTCTTCTTTGAGTACCTCTTAACCCTGGCAATGGTGGGAAAAAGGAAATAGAAAAGCCTGTTTCTGTTCAGGAAATGTTTCCAAGACCAGAAAAATAGCCAGAAAGAGAATAGATGTTGATTTCTCTACCTTCTGTCATACCTGTCTGGTCAACATGCCTCGGGTTTTATCTGAGTGAATTTAGTGAACCTTGCAGCCAGAGTTCTTTGTTGAGGTAAAGATCTCCAAGATGTATAGTCCAGGGGTCTGTGGCCTGAGAAAGGTCTTCTTGTTCTTTCCCTTGGTAGTTTAAAGACTGAGTCTATGTTCACATGCAAATCACACTGGACTGAGCCAGAGAAATAACTCAGTGGCTTAAGCACCTGCCTGGTGAGAGCAAGGTCCTGAGTTCAAGCCCTGGTAACAAAAAAAAAAAAAAAAAAATCACACTGGATCCTGGCCTTTGGATAGAGGTTTCATAAGTTTTTCATTAGTAGCTACTGAACCTAGGGCCTTCACACTGAGCACAGACATTGATTTTCTTTTGAGGGAGGACTTCACTAAGTTGCCCTAGATGGATTGGTACTTGTGCTCTCCTGTCATGGTCTCCCATACTGCTAGAATTGTAGGTGTGCATAAGCCATGTACCTGGTGATTTCTCACTTGATGCCAGTCCCTTTGCAGGCCTGTAGGAGCTCAAGGCCCCAGAAAGCTGTCTACTTACTCCTTGCACTGTACAGAGAGGTGGCTGCTCAGTTCTGCTCCCAGAATACAGACCTCCATCCTAAGCCAGAGGTGAGTGACCATCTTCAGGGCTTATGTGAGGAGCCTTATTAAAGAGACTTTTTTTGAATACAGTGAAAGTCATAAACATGAATTATGGCCCTAGTTTTTATCTAAAAGAGATTTTCAACCTTGTTATAGGGGAGTACTATTTTGTGCTTATCCCAAAGCTTACAGAATCATCATAAAACAAAAGTTAAGAATGTAAGCTAGGGGCCAGGAGATGGCTCAGTGGACTAAAACACCTGCTTAGGCAAGCGCAGGGACCGTGGTTCAATCTCCAGCACCACATGCCATGCAAGCCCTTGACCCTAGGTGGGCTGAGCTGGCCAGAGGCCAAGTGTAGTAGTGCAAGCCTGTAATCCCAGCACTGGGGAGGCTGAAAGCAGCAGGATCATCACAAGTCTGAGCTGCATAGTAAGACTCTGCAATAACCAAATACATTAAAAAAAAAAAATGTAAGGTAATATTTACCAAAATAGTATAGGAAATATTGGGCTTAGGTATGTGGTTACTAAGTTTCTACATGAAAAATTCTTTTCTGAAGTGTTTCCCCTCTGTTGATAATAATTTAGCCATATTTATCTTGATATTTATTACATATTTGCTTTTTTTCATATTTTGTATTAAAATGTGTACCTTGCGGAGTGCAAGCCTCAAATTCCCAGTCCTCTGTGATATAATCTAATATAAAAAACATGTTTCCTACCAGCAATGTGAAACTATGAATAAATTCATCAGAGAAAGCAAACTCCTTTCTCCTGAGACCCAGCACTTGGCCATGGCCCTTGTGGACAATACCCTGCCTCTGCTACACACGGGGCCTGGTGCCAGAAGCCTTGAAGGAACAGTGGTAGACATGGCCATTCATGCTGCAGCCGTCCTTCTGTGCGGACAGAACATTGCTTTGAAGCCCCTAAGGAATTTGGCCTTCTCCCCAGCCAACATGCAGGTAAGACCAACTCTGACTGCTTTGACTTTTATGGTAAAAACTCAGTGTTTTGTCACTACTGTAGACACCAAGCCTGCAGCTAGGGGACTGTTGAATCTGTTAGCCTTCTGGCTTCTCTACCTTTCTGTACTGCTTTGCATGTGGTGTATGTATATGTGTGCTCTGTATGCTTTGCGCGTGGCATATGCTGCCTAAATCACTTTGGAGGTGAAGAAACGAGAAGTTAGTTCACAGACGCACCTTGAGACCATGCTACTAGGCGAAGTCAGTTACATGAGGTTAAGTATCACGTGGCTGTCTAACCTGAGAATCCCAGTGTATCAGTCATTTAAAGAGCAAAATTAAGATGCAGGAGACTCTGAGAATGGGAAGAGGCCTGGGGGAGGAAGACAAAAGTAAAGGGTGAAGGAAGCAAAAACATGATTAAGGTGCAATATGTATATAACATACCAGTTACTCCAGATGAATGCAATTAGTATATTACACATATATGCATAAAAGTACATTTTAAAAATGGGGAGGCTTACTTTTGGGTCAGAGAAATAGCTCAGCAGCATACACACCTGCCTGGCAAGTACAAGATCCTGAGTTTGACCTGTGGCACTGCAAAAAAAAAAATAAAGAAAGAAAGAAAAATATAAAATATAAAATATAAGATGAGAGTTGTCCTACCTGGCTGTTGGCCTCTAGCAGCCAGGCAGATTGCCCACTCACCTAGCATCTGCCTTTGGTTTTGCAGAATGCTTACCTTCCAACCATGCCTGAAGATCTGCTGGCCCAGGTCAGGAAGTCGGAGTGTCTGGGATCTCTCCAATGGTACAGTAAGTACAGGGAGGAGCACAGTCTTTGTAGCTTTGAAGAGCAGCTTGCAGCCACACTAGAACTTGAGTTGGGCCTGGGCTCCCCCTGGTTCTGCCTGAAAGTTCACAGTCACTTTTCCACATCCTGCCTTTGGCGGCCTGCAGAGTATGCATGGCTTGAAGGATCCCGCGTTCTGCTAGGTATACAGTTCGAATCTTTCTACTTCTCCATCATGGAAAGAGACATTGAACAGGGCATTCTCCTCCCTGTAATATGCAGGCTGAGGAGAGGGACTTAGAACTACTCAGAGGCTTGCTCCAGGGCCAGGCACAGTGCAACAGGTTTTGACCCAAAGGCAGCTCTTTCAAAGTCAAGCTGAGCCAGGCAAGGTGATGTGTCCTATAAGCCCGGCACTCTGAGAGGCCGATACAGGAGGATTCCATGCTTAAGCCCAAACTGCGCAACCTAGCAAGACCCTCTCAAAAAATAAGAAAGGGCTGGGGATATAGCTTAGTGTGGAGGTGCTGGGTTCAGTCCCCAGTATCACAAAAGGAAAGGAAAGAGAGAAGCAGGAAGAGAGGGAGGAAGGAAACAAGGAGCTAGAAGTCAGAATAACATGCGTAACCCATGACTTCATGTGAATTTTGTTGATGCTTGGGTAAAATAATCTTTTGGAACTACTTTTTAAAGTTATGAGAAAACACATCCATGGAAAAGAAAAGAAAAGCCAAGAGAATGGAAAGAGGTCATCAGACACAGTGGTACACATCTGTAACCTTAGCTACTTGGGAGGCTGAGGCAGAATGATCAAATGTTTGAGTCCAGGGGTGGAGAGATAGCTCAACAGACTAAAGCACCTGTTTAGGCAAGCTCAGGCAAAGCACAGGGACTGTGGTTCCATCCCCGGCACCACATGTCCTGCCAACCCCACCCCCAGGTCCAGCTGAGCCCACCAGAGTCTGAGCATAGTGGTGCACACCTGTAATCTCAGCACTGGGGAGGTTGAAAGCAGGAGGATCACCACGAGTCCAAGCTGCATAGTGAGACCCTGCAATAACCTAATACATTAAAAAAAAATTTTTTTTTTAAAGCTTGAGTCCATGTTAAAATTTAGCAAAATCCTGTTTCAAAAAATAAAAGGGGCCCCATGGTAGATAGACAATACCATTTGCCTGGTTGCCCAGTGCCCCTTGTCATGATTCTGCAATCTGATCCCTCCCAGCATTTGTGAAGTTAAATTAAGATATTTTTTTCTAACATTTATTGAGCTCCGGGATAAATGGCCAGTAATTCACCTGGCAGCATAGTTAAGAGGTCTCCTGAGGTACTCAGAGTGTCTCTTGTTCATCATACCTGGGTCAGGACCAGAGAGCAGCACATTAGCTTGCTGCTGAGCAAGCTAAGTCCCCTTCCCATGTCAGGCACCCAGCTCATATGTGCCCCTTGTCTCTCAACAGCTTGTCCCAATGGTCATCCATGCACCGTGGGAGAGGTGAGTCTTAGCATTGGATGCATAGGTAGAGAAAATGTGTCTGGATGGGTCAGAGGCAAAAGGGGTGTGGGGGTGAGTGTCTCTGCCTCCAGGAGCTGTGTCAGTGCTGTCACTACATAGCTGTGGTGCTCCAGGTTTCAGGCCTGGACTTTTCTCTGGGTACTGACTACATGGTTCTTCACTGCACCACCAGTGCTGTGCATGGTAGTATGTCTAGCAGCACTCCTGACTCAGCTCACCAGGGCAAGAGTCACCCTTCCCTGCAGTGGGACACCAAAAATGTCTCTAGATCTTGCCACAGGTTCTCTGGGCCACAGAAAGGTGCTGGTGGGGGTCAGTAGCATAGAATGGCTTCCTATGAGCTAGACTCTAGTCAGGCAGGAGTGGCCTGGTACAGAGAGAAAGAGACGTTTGCAGAGAGTGAGCTGTGGTCGAAGATTATCTTCTTGTGAATTCCAGAGCATCTCCTGAGGTCTCCGTATAGCATGTCTGTCCTTGCTGAGCAATAGGTACCACAGGGAACCAACATGTGTTATTTGATAAACCAGAAACATGAAGGGAAATCTTGATAGCCTTTTTGAGCTTCACTTCTTCCCTTCAGTGTGAAATGAAATAGATCTAGATTCTTAGCCGGTGGCGTATACTGATAATCCCAGCACGCTGGGAGGCTGAGGCAGGATTGCATGTTTAAGCCCAGCCTGAGCAAGTTGGCATCTCAGAAATACCCTTTGTCAACATAAATTCTTAAAAAAATTTTTAAAAGAGATGGGTATTTAGCTCAGTGCACAGGCCCTGGATTTGATCCCTGGTCCCACCCATTCATCCCTCAAAAGAAAGCTAGATAGATAGATGGATTGATTGATCCTTAGCTCTAACTCCATGTTCTAGGAGACTGTATCTACTGTGGACGGGGATTCACAGTACCCAGCAGGGCACTATTGGACTTTGAAAAATGGGCCTTCGGTAGCAATCAATTTTGTGGTTGAGTTTTGTTTTTGTTTGTTTGTTTGTTTAATAAAATAATAAAGTCCAGTGGATAAAAAGAAATGCACTGGGAAGCTGTTTCTATGGTTATTCCTGATGTTGCATAATGAAGCACTGTGGTGCATATAAGAATGGGAAAAAGTGATAACTAGGAGAAAAGAAGCTGGAATCATATTTGTCCATAGTGCTTCACTTTGCAGTTAAAACTTAAACAGCCATGCTTAATTTTTGAACAATAAAAATCCGCATCAGAGTCTTTGTTGTAAGTGCCCACCCTGTCCCCAAGGCTATTGCACCCTTGAAGTCTGCAAGCCCCAGGAGAGGCCATCCTGGGGCAGGCGCCGCTGAGTGGTGGCTCCCACGCTGACTCATGTCCTGTTGTCCCCCCGTAGTGCGGCAGGCCGATGGAGCGGGCCTACTGTGCGGACTGCCATGCTCTAATTGGAGGTGTCGATCACAAACCCGAAGCTGGCTTTCACATCATCATGTAAGCTTTTGTCCTTCTTGGGAATCACACCGTGGGCTCTGGGGCTATTTCTCTTACAGCTGAGAAATCATTGCTTGCCATACTATTACAAGGGCCACACATTTTTTGTTTGTTTTGTTTTGTTTTTGTATTTTAGGGAAGGGTCTACAGGGTGTTCATGGTCTCACTACTAGATTGGACTCATAGTGTTCTCCCTGTTTACAGCCTCCCAAGAGCTGGGATTATAGGCGCGTGCCACCACGCCCAGTCTCAATTGCCATCTCAGCATGCTCTGGGGGTGGGGCTGGCATGGCAGGCATTGGGATCAAACCCCTGGCCCCTGCATCTGCTTGCAGGTGCTTTAACCCACTGAGCTATTTGGCCGGCCCAGTGTCACACATTTGTACCCATGTTCATTTGGGCTTCAGTGGCAATGTTCCTGTAGTCAAGCAGCAGTGAGATGTTTCACCTGCCACTAGTTTTAAAAGCAAAACAGATGACATAATCATTCTTACTAAAAAGATCTCCCATGTAGGCCATGGGTCACCCTTGTAAAAATATACTTGGTATACAGAAGTAATCTAATTTGGCCTTAATGTGTAAGTCTGAAGGCCGAAAACCCAGGTATTTATTTCTTTGGACTGTGTCCCTTGTAAACTGTGTTAGCATCCTTCTGTTTTCATTTTATAATTTGAGAATAGTGAAGGACACATAATCTTGGCAATAGCCTTGGTGCTTGTGGGTTTTGGTTCCAGGACAGTGCCCTCTCCCAGATACCAAGTACCATGTTTCTTATGTGAAATGTCATAATACTTGTACCCCCTAGGCATGTCCTCCCCTGCACTTCAGGTCACCTCCAGTTCCTCATAACCCTAACACAATGTAAAAGCTATAAACATACTTATTTGGCTATATTGTTTAGGGAATACAGACCAGAAAAGAGCTTACATGTTCAGTACAGATGCAGGTTTTTCAAACATTTCTGTTCTTTGTTTGAATCTATAGCCTATGTATAGGAGAGCCCTCTTTACTGGCCTTTAGCATCTAGACAGAAATGAGACCTCACACTGCCATGCTTGTCCCTGAGGTGGGTGTGGTACTTGTGTTTCTTTTAGATACCTGCAGTCATCATATATCCAGCTTTTCTGATAGTGTCAGAGCTTAAAATACTCTAACCTGTGCTAGGTGTGGTGGTACATGCTTGTACTCACAGCACCCAGGGAGGTGAAGGCAGGAGGATCAATCACAGGTTCAAGCCCAGCCTGGGAAACATAGACACATAGAATCATTATTTCCATTAAAAAAAAAAAAAAAGATTGGGTATGTAGTTCATGTGAAGGTCCTGGATTCAATTCCTAGCATGCAAAAAAAGAGAAAAATGGATCCTGTTTTCTCTGTAAACTATTAGGATATCCTCAGGTCACTAATATTTTTGCAGCTAAATGGATCATAGTGTATCTCCTTTCTGGAAGTGGTATAATTTTGACTGAGTGTGGTGGTACATTCCTCTAATCCCAACACTTGGGAGGCTGAGGCCTGAGGCAGGAGGATTGAGTGTTTGAGCCCAGCATGGACTACATAGTGCTATCTTGTGAAAAAGAAAGAAAAAGAGTAGTTTTATTGCCAGACCTTTTGTCCAGGGTTCTGACTTGTAAAGATGATATCAATGTAAACATTCCCCACACAGATATACATGTCCTAAACTCTAGCTGACCTGGGACAGGTATAGGCCACTGTTGACACACTAAGATGGCCACCACTTTATAGCAAGACCCTTGTGGGGCCTGATCAACCATAAAGATGAGTCTGTAAGGGAAAAGAACCATAGGAAGATATAAAGAATAAGTACTTTTGATATTGTTTTCTTGAGAACTATGAACATAGTCTGATTGATTGACTGATTGATTGATTTGGTACAGGGTCTAACTACGCAGCTTGGACTTGTAGTGATCCTCCTGTCCTAGCCTCCCCAGTGCTGAGATTATAGGTTTGTACCACGATGCCTGGTTTCAATGATCTGCACAGTGTACCTGGGGTTCTGGGGCCAGCACAGCATGTGATATTAGGGATTAAACCCAGGTCCTTGTGCTTTCCAGGCAGGCACTTAGACTGCTTAGCTATCTCCCCTGCCCCTGGGGATATAATCTTTACCACATCTTTTCTCATCCTTTACAGGGAAAACATAGACAGAACTCAGAGTGGCCATGTGCTGGGCAACCCACAGCCCCAAGGTGTGACCATGGCACCTGACCGGGAGCTGTCCCCACCTGTCTTCATTCTCCTCCGACTGCTTACTCATTTGGCTCTGCTGCTGGGAGCTGCCCAAAGTCCTGAGGTATCACTCAGCACTGCCACAGCCCTGAGGTTCCATAAGAAGAAACTTCTGTACTTTCTCGGCCCTTTGGTCTAAAGATCTGTGCCATTGCCTTGGGATTTTGACTGTTGTCCTTAATACCTAGTCCACAAATAATACGATATTTCCATTTCCTGATTTTCTCCACAGTGCCATATGATGCAGTGTGGGAATTCTTGTCAGAGTATATAAAATCCACTCTATTTTTTATTTTTTAAAGTATAGTTTCATTTTTAAGTGACACAGACCATCACACGTATTTATAAGATAAGGTGTGGCACCTGAGTGCAGGTGTATCTGTGAACAGACCATTGAACCCCTTGGAGGACACAGCACCATAACCTTAGTCCGCACTGGGAGTGGAGAGGCTGGTTGGGCCATAGGGCAAGAAACAGGAGCACTGAACAGAGGGTGTGACTTGGGTAGCATCACATCTAGCAGCAGCAGCAGCAGCAGCAGCAGCAGCAGCAGCAGCAGCAGCAGCAGCAACTACTCCATGAGCTCACCCGAGAAGCCACACTGCAGCTCTGGGTTGGTGTGTGCTTATGGGGCCTCTCCTTGTTGACCTCTCTGCATGTGACACTGTTTGGTTGCCCCACAGGCTCTGGGGAACATCATTAAGCCTCCAGTGAGAGACCCAAAGGCTTTCCTAGAGCTCCATATCCAGAGGAATCTGGAGCAGCTAACCAAGATGCTGGGGAAGAACGTGGATGACACCTGCCTTGTGGTCCATCTTGTGCTGTGCCGGCTTTTCAGAGTGCAGCATGCCACCTCTGGCCAGAGTAAGGAAAGTGGGAGAGGGGTGGGCCGAACTGAGGGTTGGGGCACAGTTGCCAAGAAGCTGGGCAGCTTCCCATGGTCTCAGAGTGAGGAAAATCAAGATTATGGGGAACCCAAAAGGACTCTTAACCAGAGAGTGGGAGGGGGCTCTGTTCTTCCATCTGCCTGGCTAAGACCTACCATGTTGGTAGCAGGACATCTGTACACAGAGTTGACCCACTGTATTGGGAACAAAGCAGATGATGCATGTGCAGGAACACAGGTGATGTGCATCACTTCTTTCCTAAATGTGTCATTGTTGGGGCCGGCGAGATGGTTCAGTGGTCTAAAGTGCCTGCTTAGGAGGGCTCAGGCAACTGCGGGGACTGCGGTTCGATCCCCGGCACCACATGCTGCGCCAGCGCCACCACCAGGGCAGGCTGAGCCAGCCACAAAAATGAATAAATAAAGAAACAAACACAACAAGCAAACAAATAAAAAAAAATCTAAATGTGTCATTGTTGTATACTAACATATTTGCATGTCTATAGTTTGCTGTGTGAGAAAAAGCAGGTGGCAAAACATTGTTCCCTGAGCTGATTTTTCTATTTTGAACATTCAAGTCTGGGTAGAAGAAAAACGTCTGCAAGATAACTTTGTAAATGATTCAGAATCGTGGCATTCAGAAAGAGTTTCTTTTTGCTTATCTATAAAAGTCTTTTAAAATTACCATTGCAGAGCCAGGGAGATAGCTCAGTGGCACAGAACCTGCCTCGCAAATCCAAGGTCCTGTGTGCAATTCCTGGTCAAATAAATAGAACTGTAAGGATAAAAAGCCAGGCCTGGGGATGTATGTCTGTAATCTCAGCACTCTGAGAG
>PVKN010026578.1:0-13781 GCA_004027915.1 Capromys pilorides | reverse complement strand
TGATTCCAAAACTGCATATGTATGTACAATGCTTATTTTAATAAATCTGAGTACCTTCTATGAACATTACATACATTTATTGGTTCATGTCTGGAAGTACCCATCTCCCACATCTTGAAAATCCCTTAGTACTCAGCACCTTTCGCTTTTCCCAGTTTGATGAGCAAACAACTGCTATGTGGCTTCTGCTCTATCATTTTACGATTACCTATAAGCTTAAACATCCTTTCCAGTGTTTACTGGTTACGTCTATGTATAGAGGTGTCCCCCCCTCACACCCTCCTGCCCACCCACCCAAAGCCTCGTGTACTCATAGGTGGAGTACTGACAGTGTTGGGATTGTGGAGTTTGTAGCTTCTATCAGGTGGTGGGCCTGGTCTAAAGAGGGTCACTGTGGAATGACCTGGAAAGGTTTACCTCCTTCGCTGGCTTCTCCCTTTGCCCTCTGTTTCCTGCCCACCAGGATCTATATGGCTCTTCTTCTGCCGTGTCACTCTGCCTCAAAGCCAGCCGACGCTGCCAGTTGTGAGCTCCCAAAGTCTTCTTCTCCTTTGACGGGTTGGTGCTGGGGAGCGTGTCCTCCCTAACTAAAAGGAAAGTAATGAAGATGCTGGTCATTTCTATTTGCTCTTTTATAAACTGTCTGTCATAGTACTACATTTTGTAACAGATCTGTCTCCATATTAATTTTCCATTTCTCATATGATAAGAATTTTATATTGTGAGTAATGCTTGAGATTCTCAGTTACTGAGAAGATGTGCACATACTTTTCTCTATCCACTTTTAAGTTTAGCTGTTTGTATTTCAATCTTTTGTTTCTTCTTCTGATTTTTTTCTCCAGACTGCATTCTTGGCTTTATCTGAACACAGCCTTTACTTGTTGCTTGTGTGTTAATTTGCGTTTTCTACACTCATGTTGATCTCTGGCAGTGTTCATCATACATTGAGGGGGAGGTATCGAAAATATCACCAGGGGGAGGGATATAACCAGTGATTTAATTGTGATGGTTTTTTCTAATGTAATAAATCTTGCTGCCATGTGTTTGAGTCCCTTCTATATTAAAAAATGCTTTCAGGATCTATTTAGAAGATTTTCAGCCATCCTGTCATGGAGTCTAACTTTCAGTTGTACAGAGGTGTCTTAGTTACTATTTATTCATTGCTGGGACAAATACCTGACACTCAAAATGAAGGAAGGAAAGGTTTATTCAGCTCACCGTTACTGGAGGTTTCAATCATATTATGCTGGCCCAAGACTGAGTGGCACAGGGCAAAGAGCATCCAGTTCATGGCAGCAGAACAGCAACAATTTCGACAGAGGCTACCGTCCAACCAGGGCAGCAGAAAGCAACAGCGTGAGTCTGTCTCTCTGTCTCTCTTTATATTACTTTCAGGCTCTCTGCCTCAGCCTATCCTCCTTAGGCCACACCCATAATCCCAGAAGGACTCAGACCCATAATCCCATCAGTACTAAAACACATAATTCCAGTGGATCATGAGTCAAATCTCAAACTCTAGAAGCCCCCGCCCCACGATTGCATGAGGCTTTGGGGGGACAACTAGACATAAACCACAACAAGAACGATATTTACAATTTAGCACAGAGCCTGGTGCTCTGAACTAAGTGGGGAAAGAATTCAGTTGTGTTCAGGCCTGTTGCCATTTGGCTGCGAAATGTCTCAGAAGGGCCTAGATGTTAAAAGTGTGGACTCCACTGCTAGAAAATTCTGGAAACTTTAAGAAATGGAAGCTGGTGGAAGACTTAGATCACCGGGCACTTGTGGTCCAACAGGAGAGTAGAACTGGAATCCCAACCTAGGTTTTCCTATTCCTGGCCAAGAGACAAAGAACTTTGCTCTTCCACCCCTGCCCCCCACACCTACCGTGATCCACTGCCTCATCTCTGGCTCAGGCAGCAAAGCCAGCCGCAGCCTGAAAAGCACGGAGAGCCAAGTCAAACTTCTTGTTATAAATTGATCATCTCAGGTCGGTGTTACTCTGATGGCAACACAAGGGGGACTTGACTCTAAAGAATAAAGCAACCTTTAGCTCAGGAGAATTTCCTTTTTGTCTTTTATACCTTTTGCCAGACTGTATCTCTAGGCTTCTTGAATTCTCTCTTGTAATTCTGAATTTCATCCTTGGGCTCCAAAACAGAAAGAAAGCAGAAAGAGACAGGAAGCGGCGCTCTGGGAGTGTGCAGGCCTGGGGGGCCTGAGTTGACAGGACAAAGAGCAGTGCAAGGGAGCCCAAGGATCCAGGTTGCAGAATGATTTTCACTGTCTGTTAGCTCTGTGGAGCCAGTTCAGTGAATCTGACTTTCAGGTTCTTATTACATGTGTTTTATGTTACAATTGGTCCTACAAAGTTAAAAGGCACAATTAACCTGCAAAGCTCTTTCATCACTCATTTGATAAAGTCCTATGAAATATGTTGTGAAAAATGCTCTTTAAAGTGGTACAGCCCTTAAACTGCATCTAACTTTTCCTGTGTATTGATCCTCTCTATCTGTACCAGTGCCATCTGAATCTATGACTCCCAGCCATGTGCGGCTACTGAATGGCCAGAGCCTGGCCAGCAACATGCTGCATGGCTAAATGCTTTTCTCTGACAGCACAGAAAGAAAAGAAAAAGGATGCTACAAAAACCTTACTAATGCTTTAGTTTTTATTACGTGGTATAGTTTTACTACTTTTGACTTATTAGGTTACATGAACCATATTAAAATTAATTTCATCTGTTCCTTTTTACTTTGATTAATGTGGCTACTAGAATATTTTAAATTACAGAAGGGCCCTACAGTACTTCTCCATTGGAAGGCACTGATATGGAGAACACATTTCTTTTGGGTAGGAGCCATGAGTCTTACTGAACTAATTGGTCTCCCTGAGTTCAGGGTTACCCATTACAATAATCCATCCTCCACTTCGCTGCCAGAGTTAACTCCCTTAAATACGCATTGGGGTTTGTTCACTCTCCTGCTTAAATTCCTTTCATTGGTTTCTCATCGCCTGCCCAATAAAATGCAGCCAGCCTCGGATCACTAGGAGAGCTTCCCAGACTTGGGTCTTCAGCATTGGCACCTTCAGAAGCCAAATTACTCCCAGTCCTCTCTGTGTGCCCAGTCGCGAAGGTGACCATAAAATTCTGCATGCAGATAGCTTGGGGTGCTCCTGAGATGCAAGAGGGGCACTGTGAGTAACAGTGTAGAGGTAACAGGCTCATGCGGTGACCCACCCACCACAACGCAGCTCGTCACGCGACGCTAGGGCCATTGTCACTCCCTGCATCTGTAGTGTTCTTCCTCCCAGTACCTGCCCTAGTTCTCCCCTATTCATGTCTCAGGCGTTGTCTTAAGCATTTCCTGAACTCCCTTAGGAGACTACCATGTTGTTTCCGTGCACACTGCAAGATGATCTCCGTATCGTAGTCCTCCCTCAGGGTCTCCTCTGGGCTCCTTCACTGCTCCTTCTCTTCAATACACGAAATGTTCTTAAAAAAAAGAAAGAAAATAAATAAGGACAGGCCAAATAGCTCAGTGGATTAAAGAGGCTGCAAGCAAGCGCAGGGGCCAGGGGTTCAATCCCTGGGCCTGCTGTGCAGGCCCCACCTCCGGGGGCAGGCTGAGGCGGCAATTGAGACTGGACATGGCAGCGCCTGTCTGTAATCTCAGGTGTTGAGAGGCTGCAAACAGGTGGATCACTATGAGTCCGTTCTAGTAGTGAGCCCCTGAACACTCTGTGGGCCTTTCCCTAAAATACAAAAAAAAAAAAAAAAAAAAAAAAGGAAAAAAAAACCCAACAACTTACTTTTCTTCAACTTCTATCTCCCCAGCACCTTGTCCATGCCTTTACCTGGATTTGGTCTTTGACAATGGCTTCCAAATGAGTATTAATTGCCTCTAACATCTGGGTGCAGTTCAGGTCCAATGCCACATGGGCACAACTGCTTAGCTGATGGGTGGAGGGAGAAAGCTTTAGGCTCCTCCAGGAGGGGCTTCTCCAGCTGCAGCTGCTTAACCTCTGTTAGAGACAGGGGCAGTTCCGCCCCTGCAAATGCAAGCACAATTGGCCCGGCAGGATTTCAGTGCCTAATTTGTATGACACTGGGCCCTACAGAAGAGGCAGAGGATGGCAGTGAAAGAAAGGCTGGTTGTTGCAGTCTTCACGAAGCTCCTGCCTCTGTCCCCGTGGGGGACTCAGACAGAGGCTGCTCTGCTCTCTGACCTTTTATTAAGATGCTGTTTTTAGCCAAAGGACGGTCCATCTTTGCGGAGCCTCTTATCAGCACCGACACAGCCCCTCCACACCAGGCAGCCCTTTGCTCCTCACACCCAGTGGAGAGGCCCTGGGATCCCTCTTTCAGGCAGAGATACACTTAGCAAGTAGAAATGGTATTTTATCATACCCGGAAATAAGACACTGTAATCACTAATGAGATTTATGAAATTATGGCCCAAGCTGACTTCGCCTTTCCTAATAAAATGCACTGTGCTTCAGCCTTCCCATACCTATTGTCACAGCAGAAACCTCTAGAGGCTAGAAGATGTCCTCTTTGAATTATAGATTGATTAAAGAGGGTGCAGTGTGTTATTTGAAGGTTATGCGAGGGCTAAATAATCCCATCTGTGAGAGACAAGATACAATATTTTACACTGTCTGCAGAACTTTGTTCAACGATGCATCATGATCTGGACTCCAAGACTCCAGGCTCTTTTCTTATGTAACTGCACATGCAACCATTCTGCAGGGCATCTGCCCACTCTAGGGTAGCCAAATGGGGGGCTGCTGGGATTCAGAGTCATGGTGTAGCCGCTCACCTAGGTTGTTTTATGGGGTTAGAAGCTCTTGAATTTTTTTCCCTGTGCCAGTTAAAGAGGTTCCAGGTTTCACTCTGATCGTGGGGCTGGTGCACACCCCTGCTCAGAGCTCAAGTAGAGCTTGGGCCTTGCAGCACTGTGCTCAATTCCGTCCTGTTTCTTGGACTCCTTTAGTTCCCAAGGTGCTAGCAATGGTCCTTTTGTAAACTACTTTGTTTCCTTCGGCCATTGTTTCCAAAGTCATTTAGTTCCTGTGTTCATCAGGTTAGAATTTGTTTCCTTCCTCAGCAGAAGTTTATACTCACATACTGTGGTCGCCTGACTGAATTAAGGCCTCATTTCTACAAAGTCATGTGCTTATTTTTATTATTTATGTATTAGGTACAGGGCTTCCCTGTATATCTCAGACTTGTAGTGATCCTCCTGTTTTCAACCTCCCCAGGGCTGGGATCACATGTGCGTGGCACCACACCCAGCCCAGACTCCAATGCTGGCTCAGTGTGTTCTAGGGGCAGACCCAGTTCAACCTGGTGAACCAGGGATCAAATTCTGTTTTCTGCACTTGCCAAAGTAGGCGCTTAGTCTGCTGAGCTATCTTGTCAGCCCTACAAACTCGTGTTATGTCCCTGTTTCATGAGAGATGAGGAGGGTGTCACTTTGCCTTAGTTGATCTTCAGCCTTGCTCTTTTTCAGGCATCAGCAGCTGAGGCCTGACTTCTGGTAAGAAGGGAGAGCGTTTCCTGGGAGAGGAGTTCTGAGAAGCCCAGTAAACAACATCAAACTTTCCCAAATGCTCTAGTCAACCTCCTCATCTTGAATATAAGTTATTGAATAAATAATTATATGTGAGTTACTGTCTTCTTAGATATCTTTTGCTCTGCCAAATAGTTGATCTAAGGTAGAGGGAACCTGAGCGGAACTCAGGCCTGAGATCTGAGCTCTTCTCCGGGTCTGTCCAATGTGGGAATAAGCAGCAAAGCTGGGACAGCTTCTGGAGAAGTGAGGTGGGGTGATAAGAGGTTGAGAGCTGTAATTGTCCAGGTTGTTCAACTTGTGAAGAAGGCTGCCTTGAAGATTGAAGCTGGCCTCTAGTGAAAGCAGACTGGAAGAGAGAGAGAGAGAGAGAGAGAGAGAGAGAGAGACAGACAGACAGACAGACAGACAGACAGACAGACAGAGAAAGAGAGAGATATGAAGAAAATTTGACCTCCTTTTTTAGGGGTCTACTTTATTCTCAAGCACTCTTAAATTGTGTGAACCAAGAAACCTCTTTCGACCTAAGCTCACCCGAGTCCACTGCTGCTGTTTGCAAGACTTGACTTTCTAAGCATTTGTGAGAAGAGGCTTTTATTATTATTATTGGAGATTCTGCCAATTGTTCATTTATAAAACCATTTTGTGAATATTTAAAAATGTTCCATTTCTCTGGCTTAGTGGCCAGTATCCTGCTTGCCTTGATGGTGCATGTTCTGAGTTAGAATTATCCCAAATCTTAGCAATAGCTGCATTTTAGGGTGTAAGATTCAGCTCTACAAGACTGTGCAATGTGTTCTGGGAAGACCCTTATTAAAACTACCTGGGATATTTGAACAGACACTACCAAGAATATTTCATCAATTTTTTGCCTAATTGCTTCTATTCTTATGTATTAAATTATGAAAGTTCCTTTTATATTTGCATTGTGTGTACAGGCTCTTTGTATATAATATTTTCTCTTAAACTGGCTCGTCATTTTACTTGCTCAAGTGGACGATTCATAAAACAAAAACTTTGTTTTTATGGAAAAAAAAAAACTATCTTGGATAAAGGCAGCCTTCTTCTTTGACAGTGGTATGTGGTAAGCCCTAGGTTAAGCTTCTGATATGGAGAACACAAAGTACAGTTACTTAGCATAAGTTCATACTCATATACTCATATACTATGGTCACTTGATTGAATTAAGACCTCATTTTCACAAACTCATGTGCTTTTTTTTGTTATTTATATATTAGGTACAGGGTTTCACTATGTATCTTGGACTTGTAGTGATCCTCCTGTTTTCAGTCTCCCCAGGGCTGTGATTACATGTGTGTGGCACCACACCCAGCCCAGACTCCAATGCCGGCTCAGTGTGTTCTAGGGGTGGGTTAGTCCAGCATGGCAGACCAGGGATCAAACCCTGTTTCCTGCACTTGCCAAAGCAGGTGCTTAGTCTGCTGAGCTATCTTGTCGGCCCTACGAACTCATGTTATGTCCTTGTTTCATGAGAGATGAGGAGGGTGTAGATTTGCCTTTGTTGAACTTCAGCCAGTGCAAAAGTGTTAGTTAGTCTTTGGTAACTTAAAATAGTTAAGAATAATAGTTTAAAGGATGAAGTATTTATTTTGGTTCATGGTTTCAGAGGTTGCAGCTATAAGAAGACAGAAATATCATGGCAGAAAGTCTTGGTGAAGTAAAGCTCTTTACCTCCTCATAGGCATAAAAAAGGAAGTCAGAGAGCCAAAAAAATAGAGGCTGGAGGCCTGAAATAGTCAAGTTTCATCCTCTCCCTCTGCTAGGCCCCACCTTCTAGTTCTGTCATCCCCCAACAATGAAATCAAATTATAATCTCATCAATGGATTGATCTGCTTAATAAAGAGCACCCATAATCTCATCACTTCCCTCCAAACTTATCAATTGACAAAAATGTTAGTTAGCACATGACTTTAGGGGTACCTTTCAAATTTAAATCCTAGAAATGTTTTGTTTTGGGTTATATTGGAATCTTTCTCTGTCTCTCTTTGTCTTTGTCTTTGTGTCTGTCTGTCTGTTCTCTCTCTCTCTCTCTCTCTCTCTCTCTCTCTCTCATTCTCTCATTCCGAGGCCCACAGGCTGTCAAGTAGAAGCAGGCAGGCATCTTCAGTCCATGAACAATATTATTGTCATGTCCTATCCCATAGATCTGGTTGAGAGTGGATTTATCAGAAGTATATTTTCAAGATTATGTGAAGAGGGAAATAACTCACATAGCAGGCTAAGGATATTTGCTTAAACAAGACAGTTGAAAGCTGCACCCCTCATTTCAACTCTCTTTATGAGAACTGGTGGGTTGGTAGGAGGACTGCGGGCTGGGACACACAGTATGTAGCTGAGAAGGAGTTTGTTCCTAAAGGTACAAAATGCCTGTGGTGGTACACTTACCAGTCTTCACCAGAGGTTGAAAAAACAAACTGCTCTTACAGGGAAATAACTTGGTATCTCTTCAGCTAATAGGACACCCAAATTTCCCACGTCCCAAGGCAAATACGTCTTGTAGTGCTGCTTCCTCAACCTGCAGCCCTCTTTTCATTCCACTCACCACCAAAACTGTACAGCATCAGCTATCTATCCTCGCTAAGAACTTTCCTACCACCTCAAATACTTCCTTATTGCCTACTTCACTTGGCAATACATTGCATTTGGGCTTATATGCATAAATCTTTAATTATTATTATTTTTTTTTTGCAGGACCAGGGTTCAAACTCATGACCTTGCACTTGCCAGGCAGGCACTTATGCCACGGAGCTATCTCCCTGGCCCCTATATGCATACATCTTTTCTTAAAAATATCCTTTCAGGTCAGAAGAGGCAACTTGTAAGCCCCCTTTTTTAGTGCTTTGTTCCTTCAGCATAGCATCTGTTTTTGCTCTTGTTGAAAGTTTGTTCCTGTCTAGAGACACTCTTTCTAGTTTCTTTGCCTCTGTGCTACCCTGTGTCTTCTTCTTTAACTGTCCCTCTCTTTTTCTTCTGACATCTTATTTCCTGTATTTATAAATGTGCGTATAAATTCTTAAATTCTTCCTTGCCAGTGCCTTGGCTGTTTTATCTTTGTGTAGGCTTATAATCTCAGGCCTCTGGGAGGTCAAGGGAGGAAGATCACAAGTTTAAGGCCCACTGGGAAACTTGGCAGTTTTTGTGAGAGCTTGTCTCAACAACAACAAAAAATTAAAACAGTAGCTCTGTGTGCGATCTCTGGATTCAATCCTCAGGATTGGCACTAAAAGGAAAAGAAAAGATCTGCATAGTGACAAAGTGTGTTCTGTGACTTCTCTGTTGTATCAGGGCGCCTTTCATTCTGAGGAAGTAAAACTGTCTACTGTAAAGGAAAGAGGACGATTCAGGGGAATTGGAGAGATTTCCAAATGCTGCCGGATGCCAGCCACAGGCTGGAGGGAGAGTCAGAACCCCCAGGAGAAAGAAGCACTGTCTCTGCTCGCTGCTGCTCTGATTCGCCCTGCTTAGGTCTCATTTTCCTTCTCAGAGATTTAATGGAAGCAGCCACTATCTGTCCTCAAGGTTAAGTTTTCTGCTTTCTCTGCCATGTGAAGTGAGACTCACTTTCTCTGCCTCACTCTGTTTACCAAATCCAAGCAACAATTTCAAGAGGAAGTGAATGGAAAGAAATAGATACTCAGAAGAAAAAAGAGTGTTTCCATACAAAAAGACCTATCAAGAAAGTCTGCCTGCCTGCCTGCCTGTCTATCTGTCTGTCTGTCTGCTGTCTGTCTGTCTCTCTATCTGTCTGTCTATTTATCTGTCTGCCTGCCTGCCTGCCTGCCTGTCTGTCTGTCTGTCTCTCTGTCTGTCTGTCTATTTATCTATCTGTCTGTCTGTCTGTCTGTCTGTCTGTCATCTGTCTATCTGTCTCTCTGTCTATTTGTCTGTCTGTCTGTCTGTCTCTCTGTCTCTTGGTCTCTCAGTCTCTCTGTTTGTCTATCTATCTGTCTGTCTATCTGTCATGTCTGTCTGTCTATCTACCTATCTATATCTATCATCTTTCTATCTCATAAAGTCATGATGTCAACCACTTCACAAGTACAAGCTCTTATATATAAAGAAGCTACAACCTGGAGGAAAGTATGTCACATTTGCTAGTGTCAAAAAATATGGACCTTGGATCCCAACCCTGTCAGTACTTTTTAGCTGCCTGACTTGCTGGGCTTCTAAGTGCCAAACTGTGTCTAGTTATTGTTGTGAATCTGTTACTATTCTGGTAATCAAACGATATTATTCATACAAAACTGACTAGCATGTCCTACACGACATACGAACACATATGCTATATTGTAAATGTTTGTTGAAACTAGTTGGCTAGCAGAGGGAGGAAAGATACTCATTTGATAAAACTGAGCAACCACTTCCCTTGGGACTGAGAAAGAACAAAAGTCTCGTTTCCTGGTAATCTTCAGCTACAAAAGACAGTATTAATGCATCTGTGTGCTCTTTGTTGGATTAGTTGGCTATGGATATTCTATGCGGTGCTTAATTGGCCTTGCCAGTTCATTAGGACTTGCAGAGCCCCATCACAGCCTTGCAAAGGAAGATAGATTGTGACCTACTTGTGCACATAATAGGAAGCTACATTTCAGCTGAAAAGTGCACAAAGTTTTGCTGCTTTGTCTGGGCAGGAGAAATAGTTTTGGTTTGAATTAAAGCAGACTTGCAGGTCCTATGCTGTATTACACTGGAAATAATTTTGGGAGCAATGAGAGTGTCTTGAAGATTGGGAAATGCAAGAGAGATTATATTCTCAACCCTGGTAGTACTCATTATGTTTGTCTGGGAATGAAAGGTGTAAGGCTCCGTTCGTTGAATGTGTTCCTTCCTGGAGCTCTGGATTGGCAAAATGATAATTATTTGCAGCAATTTTTATTGGTAACATCACCTAAGCACTGCTACTAAGCCTTACTGAAGGTTTGGCCTGGATCAATAAGACACTGAGCTATGAAGATATGCAGTGTGTGTGTAGAGAGGGGCATTTAGGGAAGGCCAGAGACGTATTTCTCCAATCCTTGTCAGGGTTTCCAGTAACTAGGAAACAGCAAGACATAAAATTCTTATGGATTCCCCCTTTGTTAAGTGAGCTGTGAAGGAACTAAGGCCCGGGGCATGCTTAATCACTGGACTCATTAAATGTTCATATTTTCCAGTACTTGTCAGATAAGATAGGCTGGAATCCTTTAGCATTACAGGAACAAGAAAAGTGTGATGTGCTTCTCATGGCGATTTCTTTTGACCTTAGAAGATCAAAGTGATGTAGTTCAAGAGGAAATACACATGTTCCCTGCACACCACAGGCATGTGCATGTGCATGGACATATGGACGTGTGCTCATACCTCTAATATATATTTACATGGAATAAATACAAGTATGCACACCTGCTATGAAAGAAAATGCATATCAGTCAAGGTGACATGAGAGAAGAATGACCTTCTTGATATGTGCATTTATACACATACACACATACACGTTTGCCAATCCAAATATGTGTGCACAAGTAAATGCATGCATGTATAGGACAGTATGGATGTATACAAGGAATTTCCCAGCACACCCGAAATCCATGGGGTGGACCCTTAGAAAGGCCAAGTTTGAACTCTCAGGCAGGAGCTACTACTGTAGTCCAAGGTAGAATTTCATCCTCCTTTGGAAAGCTTCATCTCTGCCCATAATGTCGTACAATCTACTGAATGTAGGTATCTTAGATAATCTAGGTTAATTTCCTTTACTTAAAGGAAGTTTATTGTATACCCACATAATACCATCTCAGCAGCACAAAATTAATATTGGATTCAATAACTGAGGCTGTATCTTCTAGTCAAGTTGACACATCAAAAAAGTCCATCACAGAAATGAGCTAACAAACGTGTAAACTGAAACAAAGAAGAAATGTTTTTTTTCTTTATTGTGTCATATCTTTATTAATGTTACCTTGGAATGTTACTGTTTTAGTTAACAAGACAGGTAATTAATTTTCCAATTTGGAAATATGCAGCTACTATATTTCTGTATGCATTTAAATAATTGAAAGTATAACTTTTTATAATGGATGGAAGAATTTTGTTTCTCTAAAATATGTATGTTCAAATCCTAACTGAATCTGTGTTGGGATCAGGCAATGGGCCATTTGGGAAATAATTAGGTCATAACAGTAGAATTCTTGTAAGTGAAAAATGCCTTTGTAAAAGTGACCTCAGAGAACTTTTTCTCTTTTTCCTCCCACTTGAGGACACAATGAAAAGACAGAGGCCAGAAAATGGGAAGATGGTCCTTGCCAAGCCATGAGGACACATTGACCTTAGACTTCCAGACAGCAAAATGCTAAAGTATTAAATTTTTATTTTTATAGACCGTCTACTCTGTTTTACTTTATGACAGCCTGAATGAAGATACTATGCTATCCTGTATATTATCCTGTACAGTTTTACAACTGACTTTTCATCCAGGAACTAATAATCACTACATTTTTGGGGTGGATTTGTATACCATTGTGTATTATTTAATAGTCTTAAGAATCTTAAGAAATGGAGTGTTGTGATACATATTTTTCCATTAAACAAACCGAGGCTAGCAGAGGTTGAGTAGCTTGCCCGAGGTCATGGTGAGAAGGTGGATGTGTTCCCAAATAGATTGGGGTCTGTGCAACCCCAAGGCTCATGTTTGCCCCACAAGGCTGCTTGTGCTTATCACTACCCGCTGCTGAATGCCAGATTTAGCAAGAACAGCAACCAGATCAGATGACCAATTGTAATATTGGTTGCTCTTCTTTGCTTTTCAGTTTCAATCTAAACTAATTTTAGAATTTGAGATAATACATCAGCAGATGCTAAGGGCAAATTCCTGTGCCATTGCCCCACCGTCCATTGATGGGCTTTGATGAGGAGGGAAGAGGACTGAACTTAACCAGGAGTCCAGCGAAGGGAAGGAAAGGCCAGCTGATAAGAATGCAGGTGTTCCTGCCCTTAGAAGTCATTAGAAGCTCACTCTGTTGGACTATTACCAAACATGTTTGTTAAATTCACAAGCACCTTAAAATAATGATAACTGTATGAAGCAAAGACCTGGAGATGTTCTATTTCCGAATTTGCTTCTGGTGACTGGGTGATGTTGAACAAAGCACTTTTTGTCTCCTTTTGTTTCCTTATGCACAAAATGCTATGAATCTGACATAGCTTAGTCTGAGCTAGGCACAAGGTAAGGTGTGTAGATAAAATAAACCAAAAGCTGTGAACATGAAGCAGAAAACTTCTAAAAATGCTATGCAAATACAGAGTGTGATTTTGGTAGAAGCAGACTCCTTTTCTCTTCTGATCAAATCACTTTTGACCACATCATCTGACTGCACTTTCTCTATTCTTGCATGACCTTGAAGGTTGTCCCTGACATGGGCTTTGAGCACTCCAGCACCGTGACAGCTAGCAGGACATTCCTTTCACTTTGAAGCTTGTGCTTGCAGTAAATTCACAAGCACCTCCCTTGCAACCAATGCCTGCTATTCAAAATATCTTCTTCATCCGAAGAACATCTAGGGTAGAATAGATCCACCGGGGGTTCACATGCGTAGTGCTTTTCTTTTCTGAAGAACTGCAGTTTTCAAAAGCGATATCTTCAGCGTCTTTCTCCTCACTTCCACCCTTCAGTGATTCTGTGTTATACTAGTATTAGAATCAGTTACAGGTGAAGCATTGTCGAGTCACACAGCCTCTTTCAGCTGTACATTTTCCTTGGCATCCTCCCACTGAGGTCATCTCAACCTTCCTCTACTTGAACCAAAGATTTCGTGGTTGTGTATACACTGATTTCCAATTGCCTGTTGAGAAAAAAATAATCTTTGAACTTGAGGCTTGATTCCCTCAATTGCCAAGTTGCAGAAAATTCTATATTATTATTGCATTCTGACTCTGAAGTATACCTCATGGATTTTTCTCTCCACAGTAAACTGTAGCATTCTTCAATGCAGGATGATGCCACCTGAAAGATTTCTATCTTCCCAGGCCTCCCAGCAGTGGTGTTGCAGAGCGCAATTTTGTACATTGAATCCTAAGTATCCCAGTCCTTGACAAGTGGTATTTTATAGGTATTTAAAATTTATCTGGGATGGGGGCTGGGAAGATAGCTCAGTAGACTAAGCACTTGCTTAGCAAGTGCAAGGGCCTGAGTTCAATCCCCAGTTCCACCAAAA
>PVKN010026577.1:0-13782 GCA_004027915.1 Capromys pilorides | reverse complement strand
TACCTAGAAATAACATCAGTGGGTTTATGTGTAAAAGAATACCTCCAAGAGATATCTATATTCTCATTCTAATGGAGGCATTGTCAACAACAGACAGTGCAGGGGATTATCCTAGATGTCTAAAATGTCTGTAGTTAGATGAATGTGGGGGGGAAATGTGCATTAACATCTACACAGAAATCCACAACAGAATAGTATCCGGATTTTACTGGATGACATTACACAAACTGAAAAAAGCAGGCAGAGACAGATAAATGTCCCAGGATCTCACAGGCCTTGAAACCTTTGAAAATGGTTTTACAGTGTCAAGAGGTGGAACAGTCACTGCTAAGACTGGCCATGAGTGTCATGGAGAATACTGAAGGAAAGGTGCAAAGGTTCAGTGAGAGAGAAGACACTAATCAGCCTTGGAGGTCTAGGCACAACACAGTGAGCGCAATTAATAATACCGTACTGTGTATTTAAAATCTGCTAGAGGAGTACACCTCAAAAGCCTTTGCAAAAGAGACGACTAAATGAAATGAGGACTATGTTACTTACCTTGAGTATAGTGACCATTTCACATTATATACATATACCAAGCATCAGATTATAGCCTATAACACATCCAAGTTGTAGTTTTCATATATACCTCAAAAAAACTGGAAAAATAGAGCTGATTCTCAAGAGCTGGGAAAGACCATTGTCATGCATCCTATGTATCAGGCAGGTCTACACAAAGGAGATGGAAAGAGTCATTTGTGGGGAAAAGGAAAGGTGACTGCAATTTCTCCAGGAGATACAGAAAAATCACCTCTTGAGTTAGGAATATGCAGGTATGGTGGCACATGCCTATAATTCCAGCATTAGGAAGCCTGAGGCAGGAGAATAATCATGAGTTTGAGGCTAGTCTGGGATACATAGTGAGTTAAAGGCCAGCTGGAAATCTTCAAATACATAGTGAGATCCTATCCAGAGAGAGGGAGAGAGAGAGAGAGAATTAAGAATGTGGAAGCAATGAAATAATGCTGGGCATCACAAAACGAGTTTGGATTCAGTTCTATTAAGTAGTAAAAAAGCTACCAATGGTGAAAAAGTCAATTTTTCTGTATGTTTGGGTGCTTATCAGGCAGTCTAATTGATAGTTTAGGAAATATCAGGAAACAAACATTCCTGATTTTACTTAGCAGTTCAGAATTTATATATATATATATATATATATATATATATATATATATATATATATATATGAGAAAAGAAAGATGAAAAAGTCAGTGTCAAGAATTAATGTAGCAAAAGGGCTGGCCAGAAAGCCCAGCAGATTAAATCACCTTCTTGGGCAGACACAGGGCCCAGGGTTCAATCTTCAGCGTGCCCTCCCTGCACCCACTCCTGGGTATGCTGAGATGGTGATTGAGACAGGGCGTAGTGGCACATGCCTGTAATCCCCTTTCTTGGGAGGCAAGAAAACAGAAGAATCACTACAAGTGTTATCTGTATAGTGAGATCCTATAGACTCTGTACTAAATACATTTAGAAAAATAGTTTAGCAGAAAAGGCAAAAGGTTCTGTGGTAAGCATTCTATGGTGTATACGAAGGCTAGTTGGGAAGACTGACATGGACCGTTATGCCTTAGAACTTCAGCTTCAAGCAAAGACAGAGGATGCCAGGTACACATTGCTTACATTCTGTGCAAGCACATCACCACAATGATGAAGAAGAAGGCTTCACAAAGTCTAAGGACAAATTAAATTCACAGCCCCTTTTCATAGTGATAAGCATCCACATAGGCATTATCTACAGTCTAAAATTCTCCATAAGGTATCATAGTCCACAATATCCAATTCATTACTTAGTCAAGTGCTTTGATTTATGTCAATATGAACATAATTTCAGGCATATAAAGCCCAGTGAAAACATTTTGCATCATCAGAATCACTTTCATGTGTCAAGTGCATTCTAGTCCTTTTTTTTATTTTAAGTATCTTAACCTCATTCAAACTGAATAGAGAGCCTGAGTGTTCTGTGTCAGTGTACACTGTTTAGATTTCAAGTACAGGCTGTGTTATATGTGGGTTCAATGTGAAATTGTGGATGTTTGTTTCAATAGCCTTTTCTTTTTTCACTCCTGAAATTACAAAAGCTTTCATTCAGTGATGCATACTTCATGTAAACTGTGATGAAATCCTTAGCTTTGTATTCCTAAAATACCTCATATCCTATTGTAAGACAAAGCCTTGCCAACATAAACCTCTATCAGAAATCAACTGTGAAAAAGATGAGGCAGAATATTTTTTTAAAAAAATTCTGAACCCCCATTTAAAAAAGTAGCCAAATCTGAGTATGACTTGACCTGACCAACACAGCGGATTAGAAATGCCATATTTTCAGTAAATACACAGCTAGTACACTTGTCCTAAGTACTTAATGTAACTCAAACTCTTTAAGTATAAAATTCAGTTATTTAAAATTGATATAAATTTTCATAGCACCTTATTTGATCTGCAGTGGAAAAAATTATTTATACTTGCAGGTCCTTTAACTTCATTGTGTCAGGATCCATGCTCAGGGCGTGAAGCCATTGTCGTTAACTGCTTGCTGCCTTTTAATTGAAATTCACTCTGACATATAGAAAGCAAGAGTTCAAATTCATCTTCTATGAGTGTCAATTCTATGACAAGCCTGCATAAACAAAGGTCTACTTTTTCTTGTACTAACTTAGTTAGACATAGACAAATTTTCAGAAGGCCTCATTCTCTGATCCCTACAATTTTACATCACATTATAATAGCTGCTTAGCAAACAATAGACATTCAAGCACAGAAAGAAGGCAAATGCCAATTCCTAGCTCTTGCAGTTGCATATTTATTTCAAACCATGTCTGGAAAATTGATAAAGTATTAAGGATGCTGATTTCAATCTTGTAGAATATATATTTTCTCCGTATTTTAAAAGTTAATACCGCTGTAAGTACTTATCTTTGAAAATTGTCTAGAGTTTTAGAAATAGGCAGAGAGACTTGGCCATAGGGGTAGGATTAACATGAAATCAGTAATATTTTATTTTTGGTTAAGAAAACAAAGGAAAACAAGTCAGCTGTAATTTCTGTGCCTTAGAAATTGTGTGCAGTTTAACAGCTTGACTATATGGGAGATTGTGGGTTTAGTGGGAAATATTTCAGATACAAACATTACAGGAAAGGTACCCAAAGTGGTCTTTAAGTCATTGTATGCACTGCTTTGCACAGCACTGCATAGCTTTAAATAGGAATTGTTAGGAAGAAACCTAAAAATTTTTATAGGTAAAAACAGAAGAGAGATTGTATTTAACATGTAAAAGGAGGAGAAAAATAATTTGGAAGATTTTTTAAAATAATTACCCATGTACTAATTTTCTTCTTTACCAGTTGAATCTTCTTTTATATGATTATGAGCTATAGTAAAATGTTAAGATAAATGAATGCCACAAAACTTTATTAAATGACAACTATCAACACTTCTGCAATGGAAAAGAGATATGGAAAGGAAAGAAAGGTGTAAGGAAGAAGGTGTTTGATCTCTGTATCATCTGCACCTGGGAATAGGAAGTATAGACACAGAAGTTTGACTCAGCTAAGTTCAAGTCCTTATTCTGCCACCTTCACCTGTCTCTCACTGGGAAGAACATTCAAACTCTTGTGCGTTGTTTCTTTAGCTACATAGGGGACAACAATAACATCTAATTTATTCAGCTGTAATAAAGCTTAAATGTTTGAAACGATCTTCAATTAAGTGTTTAGTACAATATTGACTTATAGTAAAAGAATACATTTTCACTCTCATCACTATTATGCTATTAATAAAACATTATGATGAAATAAGCTGCCATGCATGGAGTGAATCACCTCAAACTTCATTACTTTGAAGTCACACAAATTCTATAAAATCTACCAATTTATACCTCTGTCAGGACATAAATATTTTAAAAATAAGTTAGAAAAGTAACAACTTAAATATTTCACTAAATGAATTTGCAAGTTCTATGTTTTAAGGACATTCTGGGACAATAGCTGTGATTAGGGGGTGTTCTATATATTGGCAGTGAAACAGCCCTGCACTGGGACTTTGGGATGACAACATCTCTGGAGATCATGGAAGTGGGCACAGAGATTCTAATAAAGATGGCACCTTCAACAGATGAAGACAAACTTGAAGCTTTGATGAGTTCTGAGATTACATGTCAGGAGACACTGGTGAAAAAAGAAAGGGCAAAATAATTTCTTTTATTTGGTCAACTGAACTATCATTGGCTGGATAAAGGTGAAAGAGGGGACTACAGTGATAGATTTAGTCTAAGATGGCTCCATTATCTGATTCTGATTTCACTGGTTCATCTAACAAAAAAGTTACATTAGAATCCTTCAAGCACAGATTCACAAGTACCAGGATGTTAGAGGTAGTCAGGGCAATAGGAATGGAAATGCAAGACTTCACTCATTTGATGAGACCCAAGCACCAAAACTGCTGTGGCTTACGGAGGTTGACATGAGTAATGAACAGTATGTAAGGCACCCCATGCAGTGCAAACCACATGCTAATCGAGTGCAAGGAAATCACTCTTGCGGGTCCAGAGAATGCCACAGATGTTAAGCATGGTTTCTTCTGGAGGGAAACCATGGATTTAGGCTTTCCAACATTGTCCAGATGACGTGATTCTCAGCAACTGAAAAATATAAATAATTGTAGAGACTGATTTGTTGGTGCAAATGGGATCCATTGTTTCCATGTCTGTAGTTAAGACTAGATCTGAAATGATGCATTGTTTGGACTGAATACTTGAACTCCTCAAACTTCATATGTGGAGCCCTCAACCCTCTTCATAAGACTATTTGGATTCAGGTCTGGTGAGAAGGTAATAGAGATCAAATTAGGCCTAAGAGGAGGTCTCTGACAGGAGAAGGCTGGAAACTCTAGAAGAAAGGGAGGAGGCACTAGTGTGCTATCTCCACCATGGGTGGCTACCTGGGAAAGCTGAGGACTGCAAGCCAAGAAGAGGGTTCTGAAATCTTCCAGGCAAAATTGAGTCAGTGAAGACTGAGCTTGAGCTTTGCTGCCACCAGAACTGTGTTGTTTATCCTTCTTAAACAGCTTGAACTTTGAAAGACAGTGCAAGAAGTCAGCATAAGGAGTGAAGTCAGACAATGAGTTCAAACTCTGGCTTTGTAATTTATAAACCTTGTATCCTTTGGAAAAAAATATATAATCTCACTATACATGTTTCATCTCTAAAATGCAGACAAGACACTTCCTTTGTAAGATGAGGAAACATTTGTTTCTTTACTTAGCTTTCCATGGAGATGGGGAGATTTTTATCTCTCACACATCTATCTGATAGTGGGGACACAGAAATAAACAAAAATATTTCTGTGTAGACCTGGAGCTCATTCTTTACTCTGGGGTGAAAAGATGAATTCATGCATTATTGAAAGTTTATGACCCTATGTGATGAATGAGCTGTAAGTTACATATAATATTGTACATGTGTGACTATTTTCCTAGGGAAGAGACAAGAGCTTTCATCAGAGTCTCAAAAATGAATGTGGCTCTTCACAGATTGTGAGCTAATTGCAGCCCTCCCTACTAAATTTGGAGAGCAACATGACTTATCAGGACTTCAAAAGGCCAGATGTGGGTGACGGGCCTAGGCTGAACACGGAAAGACCGAGTTCAAGAGTACAGACAACCTCCTCACTTAAGCCTTTGATTTCATTTTCATTGTTTCAGCTTTTTAAGTGTTGACCTTTAGACTCCTTTGAGCGTGTATAATATATAATATGTTATCTATTATCAGGCAATATCTTATTTCTTCCCTCACTGCTGAGACACAATACCTGATATCTACAACTTGAAGAAAGAGAGGTTTATTTTGGCTTACAGTTGTGGAAGTTTCAGTCCATAGTTGGTTCTAAGGCAGAGCATCATTGCGGGTGTGCATGGCAGAGGAGGTTTGCCCATAGGATGGCACATAGGAAGCAGAGAGACATCAAGGGGCAGGGAGAAAGATAATTCTGTAGGCCATATACCTAGTGACCCATGTCCTCTAGCCAGGTTTCATCTCTGAGTGCCACAATTTAGCTATAAACTTAATCAGTGGACTAAGCCACTAATGAACATCAACCCCTCATGATTCGGTCACTTTCCCCAAATTCCACCTATGAGTACATGGTGAGTACAGAGGACATTAGCTATAAACCATAGCAAGTATTTTTTTATGGAGTTGAGTCCTTGTGTATTGATTTTAAGGGACAATGGAAAGATCTAATTTGAAAATGCTCTAGGAAGTTCTATAATTTGGAATGTTATGGGTACTTAATCTATTTTATAGAATATTGAGAATACAAGGCAAATCATACAGTCATACTACTGGTATTAACCAAGTACAACCTAAAGACATGAACACCAAAGCAACCAGAAGCAGAAATTGGTCACTTATGACTCACACTTGTGAGTTAGTGTTTGCAGTGCTTGGAGATATTTCACTTTGACTATTAATTATCCATTATTTGGAATAAGTAGACACAGAAATTTTATTTTCTAGGGCCATCAAGATGGCTCAGGGGTCTAAAGCACCCGCTTAAGCAACTGCAGTGGCCACAGTTTGATCCCAGGCACCACATGCTGTGCCATCTCCACCCTCAGGGCAGGCTGAGCTGGCCATAATATATATGTTTGTTTGTTTGTTTTCTGTGATCCAACCAGAATATTGAAATGTGCTAAAAATCCATAAGGAAATAAAAGTTACAATTTGGTTTTGCCTTTGTCAAATTAAGAAGTGTTTGGAAACTCATTCCCTTCTGTCATTAAAGTAGCTACACTATAGCACAGTCATACATCTGTGAGAAAATTAATAAATTTTCATATTTTCTGTAACCAATGAACTAAGAACATTACATCTCTACTGACTCTCCCTGGTCACTGAAATGCTGAACTATGCAACGCTCATGTGTTCTGTATGTTTCAGGAATGGTTTGATGCAGCTATTAACAAAGGAGAACCCTGCTACCATTCTAAGATTTGGAACTTCCCACAAGTGTTGCAGGTCCTTCTCTGGCAGGAGGGGACACATTAATCAGCCATCAAGAAGTAAAGCAAAGCTGCCACTGAATCTGGATCCAATGCAATCAAGAGTGATTCTGACTGATAAAGTAGAATTAATCACAAGGAAAATAAGTTGAGGTGGTATCTCTCGGGCTCTGGCTTGGCAACAAAGTCATGTAGGATGTAGCAAGTGCTTGTTAACATAGGTGTACTTTCTTAATATCTGCAGCATTATTGAGATTTCCTTCTTACTAACTACAAATAGAAGAGCTTTGCTGGGTTTCTCATGGCACTGTCTAAAATCAGATTTGTTTCTGGTGATGATGGAGACAGATGTCCCTAACTCAACACTCTTTGTGGGTGACCTGGGTTATCACCCTCATTTTTCTTTCCCATCAATGCTCACTACAAACTACGTCCCATATGGAGTGTTGAGTTAGTTCCTGTCCTGTCAGGGTCAAGCATGATTTTGCACAGGAGGAGCTGAATGGAGATTCTGCCCAGGGGGTGCCAATCCAGCAAAGAACTTTGATACATTTTGGGTTGACAATGTGATTTTCAGCTGTTCTTGGTGAGCCCTCAGAGCACTTTAGATCTCTATCATGTGCCAACCCAGTGGGAACAGCTTGACTTTGTTTCCTTTATTTCTTTCTTTGGGACACTTAAAATTCAATTCCTTGGGAATATTTCCTGAGATTTCAAATCTATATTGGCATAAGGGGAAGGGAAAGAAATGAAGAGCAGTAATTTCTGTGGGCCCTCTGGGTTAAATAGTGCATCCGGCCCAACATGTGAGATACTTAAAACTTTGAGTATGTGATATTGATAAATAAACACCTACCAGAGAGTTGTGGCACACCACTGTCGCAGGAATATTACTTATGTTGCTACTGTCCCATTTAGTCCCTAATCCTAAGATGTTGAAATGTTAAACTAATGCGCCTGTGGTCTCATACCTAGTAAATTGCAGAAACCAGCTTTTTAATACAGTCCTTCAAGCTGATTCTAGATTTTATTGGGTAGTTTTTAATTTGTATAATTTGTGGAGACCATATTTCTATTCTGAATTAATAGGACTTGAATTTCTTTAAAATTGATCAATTAAATCCTGAATTCTTATCATGCTCTCTGTAATATGTTTCTTGTCATTATGCAGGGAAACTCAAGGAACATTCTGTTGAAATACTGGCTCTGGCCTGATTATGGAGCAATTGCTCATATTCTTTGAAGAGGCAATTCTATGTCTTCATAGTCCTCACTATCTGTACTTGAGAGGCTGTCTGAAAGAGTCTTGTGATTGCAGCATGTTGCTGACAAGTAACGCACTATTACCATCTAATGTGACTGAGAGCAGCAAGTTGATTTACTACAAGGGATGGTGAGCTAATAGGAAGTGCTCTCTATGCAACTGGGAACTGCAAGTCATTGCCCTCCTCTGCTCAGGGGCATCTCTCAATAGTTTAGGGCAAACAAGTCTCATGCCCTGTTCTCATGCCTAACAGTTGACCTGACAAAAAACTAAACTTTACTTAATCCAGAGTCATGAACTCTGTTTGCTGATGAGACTAAGGAGGATGCTACAATTATTTGACTATTTTTCTTTTAACTCAGTAGGAAGCATTAGCACCATCTATTGCAGAAGCCACATTTTGCTAAAGACCCAATGCTAATAGTATCAGAACAGCAAGACTAAGATTAAGCTCCTTGCGGCTTTGCATCATGACAGGGAAGGAAATGTTTTCCCATCCTTTCATGTTGGCACCATCTCCTATTCCCCTAGGAGAAGCAAATAATGGTTCAGTGACTTTGGAAGACTAGTTGTTGCATCTTATTGCTTCCCTGCTTCTATACTGATCAGACAACCTTAGGAGGCCTGGATGCTGACTTTCTTTCCTGCTGTCATTCACAGTGATTTTGTGATCTGCTGATGAGCACTGGGATCATTCCTAGGAGCATCCAGCAACCCTACTGGCTGGGAATTTCTGATCTGCCATAGAGAAGGTCTGGATAAGCTTCTGAGCTCTGGAACACACAATGAAGTCACCAGCATCACTACCCATTCAGTTATTGCTGTTTTAAGACTGGTGCAGCCCAGCAAGTCTCAAATAGTGTCAGTTCTTCCAGTAAATTGACTTGGACTCCTTTCCATTTATATGTAGCCTCTTTGGCTTTCTATCTTCCTCACTATTCCAAGCTAACACTTCATTTAGTTTAGTAGCATTCTATTCTGTGTGTTCTGCTGGATTTGATGTTTCTCTGGCGATGAGAAGAAATCTGCTTGAAAACTGCAGAAACTTGACTTTTTTTTTTTCACTTTTTGTCCTGTCTCTTCCTGTGACTCTTAAAACAAGTAATATAAGTTATGCTTTTTATAGCAATTTCAAATTTAGAAATTAAAGGTAGTTACACTTCATTGAGGCAACAGGCAAGTAATTTAAATGAACCTCCCCAGCCCCAAAGTAATGCTTCCTAGAGGACAGAGAAGACTCTGTTGGCCCATTAGATGTCCATACACTTGCTTTCTTCATGAGGTCCTGTCTCCATCTCCAGTATTCATTTTGGTTCAGTACTGACTACTAAGTTCAAAGCAGATGGTACACACTGAGACCCAAATTATTTTTATTGTCGAAGAGTTTATGAAGCTAGATATACTACACAGATGTCTCCATGGGATTGTACTACTGAGATGGTAGAAGCTTGCTTAGATTGCAAAGGGGGCTGAGGAAAATCTCCTAGACAGGGAGATGTCTGAGCTAGGTGGGGATATGATTGCTGTAGAATGGCAGAGGGAGGTACATAGCAAGTTATAGAACATGAGTAAGTTGAGACTGGCTGCAGGAACCTGATATTAATAGAGGGTAACATGTGCAGACCAGGGATATTGAGAATGTGGGAGTTGTGAGGCAAAGACAGCATGGTAAGACATTGTTTAGAAACCCAGAGAGAAGCCACAATCTTTGCTGTGTCCCCAGCCCGAGACTCAGAGTCTGAGTGCTGTAAATTATCACTGAATCACACTTTCCACCAAGCCAAATTACTCTGGCCAGAGCCATGGAAATCTTAAAGTGATTTTAATCCTAGCAACAGAAGGTTACTTTGCCTAGGCCACATGAGGCCCCTCAACTCTGGCAACAATTGTTGGCTCTAGCTTGAGAAACAATCCAGAGTTCTATGGAACTCCAGCTTGCAAACCCTCCACATGAGTCCAGGCCCTAATTTGTCACAGGCCTACTTGAAATGAGTTGGGCCATTTAACCAGCATGGAGATGCTGCCGTAGCATGTCTTACATGTGTTTGCATCATTTCTCTCTCCTTTTTGCTGGAACAGCCTCTCCTTGCTACTTTCACGCACAAGGTGGGTACAGTGGGAAAGAAGAGCCAACAAAGCACAAAGCTCTAAATTTGGTGTAGCACATCCGGCAGGCACGGAATGATGTCTGAAGTGCATTTGGGGGTTGCATAGGGTCCATCTCTCTCTGTCTTCAGCCAGCAGAGAAAATAATCATTTTAGCATTATGATTGTTATTCTCCCCACAAAGAAAAGTACAACTGCCTGTTCTAATGAAATAATCCTTCCTTCCTGCTTTAATCAGCTGATTGGAATGTTCTTTTAGGATTAAATAATGGTCATATAATCTAATACAGTAAAAAGAAAATCAGCAAAAATAGCTAATGGAGAGTTATTACCCAAGTTACTTAATTTTTTATCTGTTCTTTCTTACATAGATCTTGAATTTTAATATCTATATGAGAGAAAATATAATCATAGAATTCTAAAGTAAGGAAAAGTTTTCTGTCAACAAATACAAAATACATGAATTATCAAAAAGTTTTGTGAACAAAAGCTTATGAAACCTACAATATTTATCATCTTCTTAAAAAAGATGTTCAGGAATACTAGTTCACAGGGAATGTCTTCCTATGCTCCAGGCCCAGAAGATGTTTTTGTATTTGGATTTGAGTCACACTGGATGCGCTTTGTAAAGCCTGCCTCGCATCATGTACTGAATCGCTGTCTACCCCTTGTATTGTTCTGCAGCTTCTCATGGTGTTACAAGAGATGGTTCAGTGTAGGCAAAGGATTTTTTTTTTTTTAGAGGCAGGTGTATAAGGTGTTCAGGGTCTCACTACTAGATCGGACTTAAAGTGATCTGCCTGTTTACAGCCTCCCAAGAGCTGGTATTACAGGCAAGTGCCACCAAACCCAGTCTCAATTGCTTCTCAGCATACCCTGGGGGTGGGGCTGGCATGGCAGGCCCAGGGATCTAACCCCCGACCCCTGTGCCTATTTGCAGGCAAGGAAATAGGTTTTAATGTTAGAAAACCAGAGTTTCCCATTTCAAAGCTGTGTGAACTTTTGCAATTAGGTGACAATTCTGAACCTTGATCTCTTCCTCTTTACGATGAATACTGGGATCCACTTTGCCAAGTACCACTATTATCAGGAAAATAAAATAAAGCATATTTATAATACCTGGTACAGAAGTAAGTGACCTACTATTCTTGCTAGTTTTAAAACTCTTTAAATGACAATGTTCTTATTACCCTTGCTTCAAGGAAAATGGATAGCATGTATGAAGTTCAAGGACTCTGAGACCTTCAGGCTGTAAGGGTGGCCCTGAAGAGAGGCCATACTGGGGAATGGGGCCAGAACAGGGAGCTGCCCACAACCAGTGTCCACTCCTCTGGCCACCCCAATCAGGCACTGGATGTAGAAGGAAAAGGCTTTGGGTAACTCCAGCATCGTTAGCACTTGACTAATCCCACACAAGCCCCAAGTAGTACACCCAACTAGGCCCAGCCAATTCCCACAACTGATAGTATGTTAAGCCACAAAAATATAGAGGTTTTTCACAAGGAAACCTAAAAGTAAGTGTTATATATTACATATTTTATATTTCCCAAGCCCTAGCCCTCTACCTCATGCAGCCATCGTGATTTATGTGTGGACTGGCTAGCTTTTCACTTTTATATCTTCATTAAGCCAAAACATCACATATTACAGCCATGAATCTCTGCAAAGCACATTCGTCCCAAATCACTAGATTTTCTCTCCATGCTTTTCATGGGGACATATGCTTTACATAGGGGTGTAATGGAATATCTATAAAATTGCATATTTATTGAGAACATATGCTATGTCAACATTATGTTCAATCTATTTATAAATTATAAGAACAAAAATGGTCATTAAATCTCATAGAAATAGAAAGTTTTGAAATTATTTTCATATTTCTCTCAGATCTGTGATTTTGTAGAAAATGGGAGCCAAAAGTCTCAGAAATTTGACCAAGGCAGTAATTGTACTCAAAATAGTATATTTAGTATTGAGTTTCCAGATATTACAACAGAATCAATGAAACAGAAAATAGGTAAGAAAGATTACATTCATTTCATTGTCTGAGAAAATTCCCTATCATAGCTTATTTAGATAAGATAGTTTCTGGCACAAAATCCTGTGAACAATAATGTAACAAAAACACTTTTATTAGAGTCCTTCATTAATAATGAACACCGCTTCAAAGGCAAGTTTTTAAGAAATTGCAAAAAAAAAAAAAAAAAAAAATCTTGTTTCATGGAGAGACTTCTTCTAGTGACCCCAAGTAAAATTACAGCTATAGTGTTAAATTTTAATTCAGTGGTAGTATTTTACTATGGCTGGTGAGACACCAGCAAAGAGATGGAGATTGGCAAGAGCTGGGGGAGCTTCTCCTGGGAAAAAGTAGTGAGAATTAATCTTATTCAGTTCCTGCCGTGAGGTGAGAGCAGAGTTGAACACTGAGATAATGACATACACAGACAAGAACAGAAGTTGTGCAAGAGAAAAATCAGATCTAGAGCCAAGGAATCATCACCTGGAATCAGCAGCTTGGAAACAAGGTTGACGTGATGGGAGAATGGGGACAGGAGCAGTATAGCCGGGATGTCAGTGGTCAGACAGATAAAATCCCCAACTGAGAATGATTTTCTAGAGGGCAGAGCTAAAATTAATGATGCTTGAAACAATAGGGATTAAGCCAGGGACAGTCTTATAAATTCGTCATTAGCATGTGGTATATGCTACTGTGTATGAACGTATCACTAGTGTGACCTACACTACCTGTGGCAAATTCTCACTATTCCAAGACTTTTTTTTTTTTTTTCCCATGAGTTGAAGAAGTGTTAGTCTAGATTGAACTCTAATTGAATTTTCAATAGATTATTGTGACATTACATCCTGGTTGTCCAGGTGGCAAAGCTACCTTCTGATAATGACCTGACATCCTCTCTCTGTGATGGGTAGGTCGCTTTGCAACCTTTCTCCAAGACAGACACAGGTGTATACTTCTTAGATTTATACATACTAATTTCTCTGTGGTGTCTTGTTGATCAAAATAGAGCCACAGATTTTATTGAAGTTTATACATTTACCTGCTAATCTGCTTACAGAATTAGCTCCAAAATTCATTGCTACAATTAATTTAGAAAATATCCTTAATGAAACTCAGTTCTACAAAAATGTATGTGCAACTTGTTGATCACAGGTCAAGATATTTTCTGAAAAGGTCCAGATACTGAATATTTTAGTCTTCACAAGTTATCTGGTCCCTGCTGCAGCTACTCAGCTCTGCCACTCAGCTCTGCCATTGTGTGTGGATGAAAGTTAAAACAGACAAATAAACAATGGACCAATGAGAGTGGGTACATTCCAACACAATTTTATTTACAAAAAGACCAAAAAATAAA
>PVKN010026576.1:0-13789 GCA_004027915.1 Capromys pilorides | reverse complement strand
AAAAAAAAAAAAAAGCAAGGCATCCTGATGAGGGAACGCAGGGGAAAAGAAGCGTGATCACAGAGGCATGGCCCTGCAAGGTGATGGCTCGGCGGACTAAAGCCCCTGCTGAGGCAGAGCGCATCGGCTGGGGTTCAATTCCTGGTGTGCAGTGCCGGCCCCGCCCCTGGAGTATGCTGAGATGGCTGTTGAGATTGGGCGTGGTGGCGCCCGCCTGCAATCCCAGTGCTTGAGAGGTTGAAAACAGGAGGATCAATCAGATCTGCGTAGTGAGACCCTGTGCACCCAGCATATCCTGAGTGAAGGGTTCAAAGATGACATCTAAAGATAGGTTCCCACCAGGCGCAAGCTTGGCCCCCAATCTGGAGGCCTCGGAAGGGTGATGAAGGTTTGGGAAGAGATGGGTAACAGAGAAAGTGGAGTCCAGGGGGCTAACAAAGCAGAGCTGTATAGGGAGCCACCGCCAAGAGGGCAGCCTGGAAGCGCGCACACACACGCGTGCATGCACACACACACACACGCGTGCACGCACGCATGCATACACACACACATGTACATCAGGCACATTATGTAGATATGGTTCTATATAATTATATAACAGGGAGATATGAGGCGAGCATTGGAAGAATAGTAAGTATTCTACCAGTCAGCCACGTGTGGCGGCACCAGCCTGTGGCCCCAGCTACTCAAGAGCCTGAGGCGGGAGGGTCACCTGAGCCCGGGAGTTCCAGACCAGCATGGCAACTTAGAGGCCTCCCTCTGCAGAGAAAGAGTCCCCCCATGAGTGCTGGTGCATCTCTCTTCTCTGGGGCATGCCTCCTTCTTCGTGCAATGCTGTGACCCATGAGGATGCCCTGGACCCCGCTAGCCCTCGCTCTTGCCACTCACAGAGTTGCTGCTGGGTCCCTGCAGGTATCAGGGGCTGCCCGTGCACGGATCCCCTGCCTGGCACCTGCGGTGGCAGCTCCTGCACCGGCTTCTGCTGAAGGCCACGTCCTTCTTTTCCTGGCATGTGAGGATGCAGCCAGGCCTTTTTTTTTTTTTTTTTCTTCTGTCTAGATTATTTAATCTTAAAACCCTGCTCCTTATTTCACATTTGGTGTCATCTGTGGATTACGTTGATGCTTAGGGGCCACAATCCCACCTCCTTTTTAAAAATTTTTATTTATTTATATTTTATATTTTATTTTTGTGCAGGGTCTCACTAGGCAGCTTGGACTCATAGTGATCTTCCTGTTTTTAGCCTCCTCAGCGCTGGGATTACAGGCCTGCACCACCACGTCCAGACCCGGTGGCAGCTTCGCATGCCCACAGGCAGGGCTGATGCCACCTGGGTGCCAGGGATCAAACCCAGTGCCTTGCACTATCCTAAGCAGGCGCTGATACCGCTGAGCTATCTCACTGGCTCAACACAATCCCACCTCTTCCTCAGCACATTTGTGGTAAAAATTTTACACACACACACACACACACAACACACACACTCCCCACACTCAGGACACTCACTGGACCCTTTTATGAGTTTGACATCACCCAGGAAAGGAGAGCGTGGACCCCATATAAGTAGGGTGCTTCAACAGGAAAGAACGATTCTCCTAACCTTAAGCCCAACCAACAAGCCACGTGTCGCAGGCCAGGATTCTAATAAATGCAGGTGTCCCTGAGCTGCGGGCCCGTTGGAAGCTGTGTTTAGGAGAACACGTGCCCATGGCTGCGTAGTCCTTCAATGCCCACCTTCCCTTGACCCCGCTCCGTTGCCCTGGAGCTCCCTGAAAAGCCAGAGCCTTCTGCGCAGTCCCGGTGGGCGGTCACCCGGACCCTCTCCGTTTTCACAGCCCAGCCTCCTGGGCACGGATGGCCTCAGGAGTTTGGGTCAAAAATAAATTCCACGTCTAAGGGACACAGCGGAAGTGGTTATCGGAACAGGCAGGAAGTGAGGCTACCTCATAGCTAAAGGCTCAGCAGGTGTAAAACCAGCCAGTGAGCCGGTCTGAGGAGGAGGACAGAGGGAGGGCCTGGAGGCCTAGGGTGAGACTGAAGAGCAGGACAGAAGACAATGCAAAGCAGATCCCCAAGTCTAGGGCCACTGCTCCCCGGCACCGGAGCAGGGTGCTCAGCTGCAGGTCAACTGTGTCGTAGGAGGGTACTGGGGCGGATCTTAAGGTCCCCCCGTCAGGCCGCACCAGCACCGGCAGGCTCTTACACAAGCGGTTTCCCTTCTTTACACTTGCTGCAGTCCAGGCTCTTTGTAAGGGGCTCACATTTTCCAAACGGATCAGCACAACAGTGTCACTTATGGGAGACTTCAGGGCTCCCCTGCGGTGTAGAGAGCAAAGCTACAGATGGCAGCCCCAGGCCACGACTCACATCCAAGCCCCTCCTCTTTGCAAACCTGGGATGCACCCGGGCCTTGCACCTGTGCAGAAAGTGCTTTCCAGTGAGGAACACCCCGGCCCTTGCCACTTTCTGCTAAGTTATCCAGGCTGGCCTGGAGTTGGAGCTCCTTCTGCCTCAGCCCCTGAGTAGCTGGGATGGTGCGTCCGCCAGCACACCTGGCCCGCGTGCTCTGTACCACTGATTTCTGCCGTCTCCACATTTCTGCAAAGTAGGAAGAAGGCGTCAGTACCCAGGCACCACATGAACGTTGCTGGGTGGTCCCGAGGTGAGGTGGGCTTGGGGGTTGGAGGTGTGTCCCTTGTGTGGGCCTGAGGAGCTGCTGGACCAGGCCTCCAGACAACACCCTTGAGGAGGCTGGGCAGGCTGGCTGCAGGAGCAGCATGCGTTGCCTCTGGGAGATGACGCCTCCCCTCGTGTGGCCTGCTGCCCACTACAGAGCTGACTGTGAGCACCAGCATGGCCAGGACACACCCTTCATCCTTCCACCCCCAGGGTCTGGAATCCAGGCTCAAAAGTTCCATCCCAGCTGACAGTCTTCCAGGGTGATGCCCAGAAACCCCTGTGCAGAGGGATTGTGCTGAGCTCCGCAGGACAGGTCCCAGCTCAGATGAGACCCGGGGGTGGGGTCTGCCTCCCAGAAGGCCCTAACTATGACTGCAGTGTGTTCCTTACCAAGCGCGGCGCGTGTGGGACCTGTGAGCAGCTGATGTCTGTGCCCTCCGCATGGCCACAGGGAACATCCCGACCACACGGGGGCCTGGCTGGGACACTAGCTGGCACAAGGAGGGGCCATTTTATCCACAGTAGAAATATGCTTTCGCAAGCCTCACCCAAAGTCCCGCTGTGCCAACCTGGCCTTGTCCCTCGGGTCTCCCTGGAGCAGCAGCTCCTACGCCCTGCTCTGAGCAAGTGCCACACATTGCGTGGTGCCCTAGACCAATTCTCGGCCTCTCTGCACCTCTGCTCCTGCCTCTCCACCTGTACAGGAGCTTGTGGGGACGGTGCTCTGTGTGACACATGCTTGTCCCACTCCAGGCTGGCGTTGCCAGCCCGGCCCCTGTGTGCTCTGGGTCTTTTCCCAGGTACTTGTCTTGGTAAAGTCGGTGCTGAGGAGAAAATTGTTTTTTATTTAGCATCTCTTATGCTCTCGTCCCATTTGTTTCCTATTTAACTTCATAACTGTCAAAGGGCCAGAGGGAGACAGAACTGTGGGGGCTTCTGTAAAATAAAAAAAAAAAGAAGGAGGCTGAGTGTTGGCCTCTAGCCTAGACTGGGTCCTTGGTGACAAAACTTGAGTGTGTTACATAACCTGTCTGAAATACAGTTTCTTCCTCTGTGAAGTGTGGCTCCACTGCTTCCGGTGAGGCAGTGACTACATGTTTTCAATTTAAGTTTCACAGTTCATGTAACCCAGGACTTGGAAATCACAGACACTCAACAATGACTTGGTTAGTGAAGAGGTCAACGCCTAAATGGCTGTGGTACTGGTTGTGGAAATAACATACTGGGAATGACTTACAAAGCTTGGCATGTATTAGTTTGTGCAAGAAACTACTTTCCTTGGCCATGGGATGGTTGTCGAAATCATGCAAGTCGGGCCTGAAATTTCCTTTTGGTCATTTCTCTCATTGCTAGGACAAAGTGTCTGATTACTGCTTCATAAGGAGAGATCTGTGTCGGCTCATCTGATCAGAAGGACAGTGTCTGTCCTGCTGTAATCATGGCGTGGAGGAAGAGCCTGGGCAGAGGAAAGCTGCTCAGTTGAGGGGGCAGAGGGAGGACAAGAGCGGGAGAGAGAGGAAGAGAAGAGAGGCCGTGAGGGGACACACGCCCTTCTGGGCTGTGCATCTTTCACCCTGAGCCCACCTGCCAATGTCCCACTTAGCCATAAGCTCCTGGGTGGACTAGCAGTCCGCTGAGTGTCGCACCTCTGTCATCCAGTCACCTTGGTGCAAGAGCTGCCCCTTGCACACATGAGGAGACATCCAGATATAAACTACACCAGGCTGAGTCAGCCCCCTCCATGGCATGCATGCGTAACTCAGGCGCACACATGTACAAACACACATGTGCATGCGCACTCATGCACACACACACACACACACACACACACACACACACACACACACCTTTGCCGGAATGTGTGCTTTTGAGCTCCTCCTTCTCACCCTCGCTGCTTTCCCTGGTGCAGCCCCTGGTCCCTTCTGTCTGTCCCATCTCCCCACCTGCCTAGGCCTGAAGCAGATGTTCAAGCTCCTCTGTCCTCTCAGATGCCACAGAGGCCCTGTCAGTTCCTGGCCGTGGCTGGCAGCTGGAATTGCAGTCCTCCTTGTTTACAATGCATTGTAATCGTGGACACAGGCAGCGCTGTCACTTGTAATTTTATCTTGTCCTGTTCTCCCCGCGTCTCCCTTGCCTAAGTGTCAGGCAAGTGCTGGCAGGAAATGCGCTCCAACATCCACCCAAAAGCAAACTGATATTTACGTCTGGTCTTCTCCTTCTCTACTCTAATGAGGAAATAGACAAAGGACAGATGGGCACACCCCTAAGGTAGCCTCAGACCCACACTTCCTCTTCCTGTTGGTCCCCGGTTCCTTGAGCCCCTTCAGGGTCACCTACTTCCACCTGGCTTTTTGCTCCAGTCTCCTATAGATGACAGGAGAGTTACCCACTCCGCGATGCTCTTGTCCTCTGATAAGCAGGAATGCCAAGCCATTTCCTGGCAGGTGGTGCCCGAATTCTTCTGGAGACAGGATGCTGGCTGGCAGGTCCCACTGGCTCCTCAGCACATGAAGGGAGCCATTCCAGAGCCAGGGGCTACGGGTGTCTCCACCTGTGGGTGTGACCCACCTGCCCTACACCAGGACTGCCCCCAACAGTCCCCATGTTTCCACATTGAATCCCCATGATAGCTATGCAACAATCCTAACGGTCTCCCATTGACAGATGAGAAAACTGCCCAGTGGAAGGACACCCTGCTAAGAGAATGTGGGGAAATCTGAGAGGTACACATCACTTTCTCTAGTTCCAAGGCAGCGCCTGTTTCCTTCTGTCCTGTTTGGTCTGGTGCCATATTCTACTGCCCCAGGAAGGGCATGTTGCCCTGTGCTTCCAGGCACCTTCCGTCTCGGCATCGTTTCATGGCAATCTGCCCATCCCTCTGTGTATGATTTCTCTATCGCTGGTCTCGAAGAGCCCTGATTCGATTCCTTCCCTGATCACCCACCACGGTGCCCCCTTGCTAGTGAATACCCGAGTGCACTTGGGAGGAGGGATTTGTACAGAGGTTGGCATGTGGGTGGCTGGGTTATTCTGTGCAGTTGCTGGAAGGCCCACACCAACCTTGTTCCTGGGGGACACGGAGGAGTCTTCCCTTTTGGCTGCATATATTTTATTGTTTGAAGGAGAGTTATATGGCAAGAGAATTTAGACTTCTATCTCATGACAATTATAATCGAGGAAAAACCCAGCAATACTTTCTTTTGCTATTGTTTGTAATAATTTGGTGCTGGGAAAGACTGGAGAGAATTTCTTCCGTGTCCTGTAGACTTTTTAAAAAGCCTGTCTGATGCTTCCCCTACAGAAAGTACTAAGGTGTTTGAGTGAGTTGGGGTGTCTCAGCGCAGAGCCTATTCCGTGACATTACATGTTCTGCTGTTCGTCACATGTAACAGAAAGAAAGGTGACTACTTGAAAGAAGATTTGTGGCACGATCTCCCTGCCGAGGGAAAGATTACAGCGTCTTTCAAGCAAGGGGAAGGGATGGGATCCAGCCCTGCTCCTGTCCCGCATGAGGACCTAAGGAAGCCAGGGGTAGGGCGGGCGAGCAGATCGCTCCACGTGCGACTGGATCCCAGGGGGATCAAGGCTCTGTTGTGGGGCTGCGCGGGGGCGGCAGCTCCCCCAGGTGCATGCACCCTCTACTCTGCTCAAGCCTGGCCTCTCCCTGCACATCCAACGTGACTCCGCCAGCTGAAGGCAGGAAGAAAGCCTTGATGAGATCCAATTAGAAATACAGACTCTCCATTGAAGAGAGCTGAGCGGCGCACACAGAGGGATCGGAAGACCCTGAAATTAGTCTAAGTGTTCCACTCATGTCTCCTCATAAGCTAAATGGTAAAGAAAGACGCAGGGTTCAGCAGCGCTGACCCGGGGCGTCTGCTGCTCATCAGCTGGGATGCTGGCATTATTTTGCAAATGATATTTCTGTCTCGGGCAACTGTGTCCCCCTTGCTCTAAAACACACATAAATAAATGATATTTAGAGTTCTGCGGCTGCAAGTGAGGAGGCTTGGCTGGGCTGAGAGGAAGGAGGCAGGAGGCAGGAGGCAGGAGGCAGGAGGTAGGAGGCATGCCCTTACACTGGGACCCTTCGCCAGCCCTGGGACGGGCTGTGCCAGGGAAGAGGGGCATATGGGCAAATGCAGGAGACTCCCCAAACCTCTCTGCCTCCTGTGTGAAACCACCAGGGCTTTGTCTGAGTGGGGGATTCACAAGCAGGCAAGAATAGCTCGGGAAGACCTCAAAAGCAACATCTAAACACTTCAGAGGCAGCGTCCCGCAGCAAATCGTCTGCCTGCATGGAACAAAAAGCTGCAGGAGCAGGCCACTGTCCTCTTCCTCCAGGAAAGAACTTTTAGCCGGGCAGGAGATACTGGAGCCCCACCCCGGGCTGCCATTCCCACATCCCTTTGCAGCGCCCTCCTGAGGCAGGGCAGAGAGTGTGTCGTCCTCAGCAGCACTATTAACTAGCGACAGTTTCCTTAACACTCACCCTGGGACTGGGTCACCTTGCGGTAGCACTCAGGGTCTTTCATCCGGTCAGGCCTCCCCTCAGTGGCAGGAAGCCGCGGTCTGGACATTCTCGAGGGCGCTGAGACCTGGCGGCGTTCATCTGACCTTTTCCCCGATGAGTTCGAGGTTATGATTTAGGTTAAAGTCCATGGATCTTCTTTGCCCAGAGAGCCACAGGGTGGGCATTTTAGGCAGTGAGGCTGTGTGGCTCCACTTCGAGTTTTTAGCCCTGCATCATGGCCACCATAGCCACCTAGCTATCACGTACACAGGCGGGAGGCCTGCCTCAGGCAGGCTGCTTGCTCCAGCAGTGCCCGCCCCGTCACTACACACCCGCCGTGAGCTCACCGGTACGTTAGTCCACTGATGAGGTCCACTGATGAGGTCCACTGATGAGTCTTCATGACCCAGACTCGTTTCTGGTCGTGACCTCCGAATGCTACTGCATCGACACTAGCCAAGTCCTCAATGCAAGAGTCTTGGGGACACTTCATATACAAACCAAAACATCATCTTTCTGGGGTTGATAAATAAATCTCTGTGGACAGGAGGGAAGGCTTAGGACACTAGGCCCCCCAAGGTCTTCAGCTGGGGTCCTCGCAGTAACAGACTCCTGCTGCATCAGTTTGGGGAGTGGTTATAACCTTAACTATTTTATCACTTGACTGGGGTTCATCTTGGGGACGTGACAAGTTTAGGAGCCCCTTGGTGCTATGTGGGAGGTTGCAAGTGTTTGCTGCATACTCTCTCCTTTCTCCTCCACTCCTCCCTCTCCCTGTCATTCTTCCTGCCCTCTTTCTCTTCCTTTCTCCTTCTATTTTTCTTTCTCTTTCTCCTTTGCTTTATTCTTCCTTATCTTCTTTACTCTCTCTTGTCTTTTCTCTCTCTGCTTCTGCCTCTGCCTCCGCCTCCACCCCCATCTCTGCCTCTGCCTCTGCCTCCATCTCTTGTCTTCCTTCGCTTTCTGCAGTCCAGTGGAAAGCCACCAGAGTCAGCTCTTGGCAAATACAAGCAGAGGATCAGAGTTCTGGCCTCCCAGCCCATCCCAAGACTTCAGTCCCTGGCCTCTCCATTCTGGACTGAGTCTCTTTTCTATCCCAACTGGATGTGTGAAGTTCTCTTTACCACTTTCCTGCTTCTGTGGAAGCTCCCTTGCCCCGACCCTTACCCTTGGGCAGGGTGGACCTTCAGGTTGAACTCTCCAGCTCTTGGACTTTTGCTCAGTGTCTCCGTAGAAATGAACAACTTGTCACATTGCTCCAGACCAAGGAAGATGAGAGAAGTGGAAAATGGGAAACGGCGCCAACAAAATCTCATGTTTCCTAAGGTCACTATATGAATCGGGCAAGTCAGTATACGTCTCCAGTCGCGTCATTATTATAGCTTTTATTATTAGGTTTAGGGAAAATACATTCTAAAGCATTCAGAAGAGTTCTTTTGTCCAGAGTAAAGAAGAGATTCCATAGCCCATTAGAGAATCTCAAAGAAAATCCAGATGTGGTGGTGCACACCTAATCCCAGCTACTCCAAAGGCCGAGGTTCAAGGCCAGCCCAGGCAACTGAACAAGATCCTATCTCAAAATGAAAATAAAAACAAGGCTGAAGACATGGCTCTGTGGCAGAGCAAATGTGACATACTGGGTTTAAGCTCCAGCACCACATATGGCCCCCCCCCACGCCACAACACAATAGGCACCCCACTCCCATCACAGCCTGGCACCCTAGTAATGGGCTCACAGGCTTCTGCCCCTTTGGCTGTGATGTACTCAGTCCCTCTTCTAAACACCCCTCACCCTGGGAAGGGCGGGGCTGCAGCTGATCCCAGGCCCCACCCACCCCAGGCTAAAGAAGAAGATACAAAGGAGAGGAAGGCGCTACAGGGGGACAGTCCCGCCCCAGGCTACTGGTGCAGGAAAATTCCCATAATAACATTTTCTTTTTTTAATGGAATTCTTCTTTCTTCTTCCTCTTCTTCTTCTCTTCTTCTTTTCTGGCTCAGCCTGCCCTGGCATTGGGGCTGGCGCGACATATGGTGTCAAGGATTGAACCACGGTCCCTGTGGTTGCCTAAGCTTTCCTAAGCAGGTGCTTTAGACCCCTGAGCCATCTCGCGGGCCCTCCCATAACATTTTCTTACAGGGGATTCCTCCAGGGCACATTCAAAGTAGGTCAAGTTTTCTCAGGTCTGGAAACTTCTGTTCTGTCTCCTCTTCTAATCGTGGTGTCAGAGGGGATCACACAGGTGCATTCCCATTCCCCAGAGTAGAAAGGTTTGGAATCATTAAGTAAAATAGATTAAGGACAACGGCCCACCACCACAGTCCTCTCTTTTGAGGATATCCTGTTTAGAGCTTGGTTAGGTTTGATCTAGTGAAATTGCACTTTTGAACACAAAGGCAACGCAGGTCAGTAGGCTCCTGCACCTGCACTTGTGCAGAAGGGGAGGATCCGCCACCTCGCAGCTGCAGCGCATAGCACACGCGGCTCCCAGAAGACACCAGCTGATATCAACCAGTTCTAAGGCCATTTGCTTCCGAGCACTCCAGGCTGCTTGTCACCCAGTGCCTGCACTAGAACTTACCAGCGTTCTCCCACTCAGCTTCAAGAGAAAGGGGAAACGTGTGGAAGGACATGGATATTCAATGGCATCAGTCTTTTGTGTCTTGGAGAACGTGCTAGAACCTTCTGGTTGACCCTGTTGTGTACCTAGTCATTCATTTATTCCAAATAGTGACAGAAGACCGACTTACTGATGGCTCCGTGCCCGCTCGTGCAGTTTCTATGGTGAGCATGAGAGACTGACCCACTCTTACATTGCTCAAAACAATGACACTGCACAGTGCCACGAGACAGCCAAGTCCATGGCCCCTTGACACACAGAAGGCTTGTGGCATTTGGGATGTGGCAGGGAAGACCCTCCAGAGAACACAGGCTGCCGTAGAGCCTTGAATGAGTCATAACGATGCGAGCAAAGAAACCCAAGAGTGCACAAAAAACACACACAAAAAAAAGAGGTTTCTCGAAATTAGGTCCCTCACCTGTAGCAGAAAATGCAATCCAGAGTCCCAGCTCCCTGGTCGGAGTTTTCCTTGAAGGGGCTTTCTTCTGGCGATAGGGACCGTTCAGGAACAGCGCACGTGGCCTCTTCGATGAGTAGGTGCGCACGGCCCTGCAGGCTGCTTATCTTCCCTGCCTTGTTCCCGAGGGCGCGTCCGCTCCCTCATCCTACACACCTCGGGCAATCAAAGTCGGGCCACGTGGAGAGATCACGTCAGGCAGAATCTCTTACACCTACGAAATTATTAATAACCCAGGATGTGGCTGTCCACTTTGGGAGCCTCCTCCAGGCAGCCTTCCCTAGGGAACTGGGGGGAGGCTTGTAGGGAGACACCTTGCTGTTTAATAAATAATAGAAGAGATTCATAAAGTGTCCTGGAAGCACATTCCTCATGCAGAAATGTTACGGAATAACATAGGATGAATAATAGAAAAGGTTATTGAAAAATTTATAATTTCCAAGTGCCAGTGAAGGGCAGCTCCTGTGCAGTCTATTTGCCTGTAGAAAAGTGATTAAAATATATATTATTGTCCTGTCTATAGAAAAATGTATTATTAAGTGGATACTAGTGTGACATTTGAAAAATCCATTTCATTCCATTTAACAGCGCCGAGGTTTTGGCTGCTGCTTTGTGTAGCAGGTTTCGCACGCATTTTAATAAGCCATTTAAAAAACAAAAAGGGATTTTAATTATGGCCCCCTGCCTCATGCCACACTATCGCTTCGCATTCCCCCTTCTTCTGCCAAGGAGATTTTAAAACATATAATAGGGGAATGTAAACAAACACCCTGCCTACATTGATTGTGCCTGTCTCCAAGATAGCAACCTCACCATTGACCAGTACGTAGGATTGGAAAGCAGAGAGGGTGGGAAATGGATTTGCTGTTCCAGACACAACAAGAAACAAAGTCGTGGTACAACAGGCCCACAGTCCTTGCCAAACTTGAAGTGCGAACGCTCGGAGAGATGTCTGTTTTGTCACAGTGTCTTCCTCTGTGAAATCAGGAGCGACTTTGGAGGTGCAATTATAAACGGTTCTTCATATTTCTGAATAAGGATTTGGGTCGGGATCAGGGATCCTCTGACTTACCCATCTGCCTCTTGGCAGGAACTGTCTTCTCAGCTCGAAGTTCAGACGCCCAAGAACATTTAGAGCTGCACTGTGGATAGAAGCAGAAATGGGGCACCTTTCCGGCCCTGCTCAGTATCAGTTTTTTTTCTAAAAGTCAAAGGAAGGTGGGAATAGGAGAGACTTTCATCAGGGTGGGCTGCCCCACCTCCTCCCCGGCGGAGCTCAGAGTCCAAGTGACAGCTCTGCAGCCTCCTGGTCTTCTGTGCTCCTGTGATGTGACTGGCAAGGTGGAGCAGGAGGTCCCCCCAGGGTTGGAAGCACGAGGCCATGCAGGGCACCTTCACGGGGATACCCTCCAACCAACTAAGCGTGAAAGTTGGTCAAGATTCCTAACTTCTCTGGCTCTCAGCTTTAATCACAAAAAAACACAAGGTTCATCACATTCTAACCATAAGCCTTTTATTTAAAATGCTTTTAAATAACTGAATCAAGTGTTTCAGCGACATCTCACTTGCAAGTAGATAAAACTGTTTTCGTGGAAGGAGGATTAGAAGACCACGTAGCTTGTCCCCTCATACCCACTTCCTTACCTTTCTCAGTGTAACCCAGGAAGCTCGGGTTCCATTGCACACAAATTCCTGAAGAAGTGTGAAAATGAATGTGTCTGATCATATAAAATGTATCTCCCAGCCACATGGGTCTGAAATTAAGTTTTAGCCCGCCACTGAAGAGTTGGGTGGGAGTAGACTTTCTATCCTTGTTTTTCCTTTTGAGTAGTTAGAGACAGATTACGCTTAGCCAATTACTCATTAAACACTTGTTGAGAATTCTGCATGTGTCGCGTTCTGCATACTGGACCAAGCACTGCCTACACAGACTGTATTGGTCAGAGTTTTATTTAGAGGAACAGAACAGATATAATATAAAGAATGGATATTAACACAAAATATACAATCTATAAGGACTTATAAGATTGGCTGACAATAGTCAGCCACAGAGTCAGAGGAGGAAGCGTGCAGAGGGTGTCTGCATGCTCCAGACTGGGGAATGCAGTCCTGAGGTCTGAAACTCACTGCAGTGCTCCGTGTAAGTCTCTATCCGTCGGCTGATGGGTCTGCGATAGAAGACTAAAGTGCCTGTCGTGGACACTGAAGAGTCTGCGACGGATGGTGAAAGATCCAAGCTGGAGGCTGAAGAGTCTGCGCTGCAAGCCAGACCATGATGTCCAGGCAAAATGCGAAGACTGAAGCTCCTCCGACAATGTGAAGTCTTGACTCCTTCCTCAGCCCTTTAAAAAGTCTCTTTGTGCTGAGTCACTCTGAGGTGGGCCCATTGTGCCCTAGGGTGGAACCAATCATACCCCAGGATGGGCCCTTGATCCCGCCCTAGGGAGGAGCCAATCATATCCTAGGCAGGCCCTGGTCACGCTCTAGGGAGGAACCAATTGTGCCCGAGGGCGGGAGCCCCACCAACAGGGAACCGGGCCACTGAGTCATCCAGCCAAGTTGACACAGTGCATCAACCACTACACAGACCACAGGTGAGACCTGCTCCTGCTCTAGAGTTGGGCCTGAACCTGCAGTCTTCCAATGAGCAAAAACAATGAATCAGGTTGACAAGGAAAGTAAACATCTCAACAATTTTTTTCTAGGCCATGTCACTAATGAACACCACCTCTTTGTCCTCTGGTTGCTGTATCATAGACTGATTGCTATTTGTGATTGGTTTCCCCAGCCATGAAAATACTAAAACCCTTCTATGAAAATCAGAAAATAGGTGCTACCTCAACGATGGAATGTCCTCTGTGCTCCACTGCCTAAAAGCAGTCCTGTCTGACTTTCTCACAGCCTGCCTACTCTTCCACAGCTTACTGGGTGCAAGGTGGGGTGCCCGCACCGTGCAGCCCTACAGCCAGGCCTGGCTGGGGGACCGGCCGCAGTGCCTCGCCAACTACTCAACGTGATGACAACACCTTTCCGCTGAATGTAGTCTCTGCTGATGCTTCCTGAGACCTCACAAGATTGGTGTCGCCTTCTCTTCACTCCCTGCAGAGCTCCTCGTGCTTTTCTGGCTTGACACTGGGAGAGTGAAGCTTACCATTTGTCTTTGGCATTTGAATTGCTCTGGATTCCGTACAGTCTCCCTAGGTGATCTCATTTAAATAGCATCTTTATGTTAATGAAGCCCAAATTTATATCTCCAGCCCAAACATCTCTGAGTTCTAGACTCACATATCCATCTGTCTATTTGACATTCCCACCTGGACACCTTTCCGAAAGCTCAAATTTAACCTTCCTGAAATTGAGCTGCTCTTTCTATACTAATCCAGTGATGCCTTGAGTCGTGAATTTAATTCTTCCCACAGTTCTGCCTTTAGAGTTTGCTCCAAGTTCAGCAATTTGGTTGCAATCAGAACCACTGAATGAATTCTGTGACCAGCATTGTGGAAAGAATTACGTATGTGAACC
>PVKN010026575.1:0-13783 GCA_004027915.1 Capromys pilorides | reverse complement strand
AGCAGTTATGCTGGGGCTCAAACTCAGGACCTCACATTTGCCAGGCTGGCACTGCAGCACTCAGCTAACCTCCAAGCCTCTCCTCTCCTATTTTTGTGGTTGTTCCATCTTTATACTTTTCAAGGAGTTTTCTTTGATCCTCTTTGACAAGTGCCCACTGCTAGATACGTATCACCTCTGAAGTTCCTTCTCTACGTATTGTCATGGTCCAGCCAACTTTTCCTTGGCCCACTGTCTCTGACCCAAACTGGAGCTGAAACAGAATTTCATAGTTTGTTTTAGGAACCTAAGATTTAGAGGCTAAGAATCCACATTTATATTGTGAGGACTTTTTTCCATGTGGCACTTCCCCTCTGTCCCACTTACCAAGAGAGAAGACTTTTTGTCTTTTCATCAGTGTAACCCCACATTCTACACCCCACCTGTCAGGGGTGCAGCAGGCAAACAATACTTACTTGTTACATGTTATATGAGTTGGAATATACACATTCAAGTGAAAAAACTGCTATTTTTCTAATTACACAATAAATGAATGAGCACTGTTGAAAAATGTGAACCATAGATGTGCAAGTAAATACCAACATTGCCTCCACAGTTTCCCTCCGCAGGTAGCCCTGCTGGGCTAACCTCCAGGCCCCAGCGAATGGCTATGGAAATAGCCATGAATGTGAATGTGAACTTGGGTACAGACGTGACTATGTGCACACACACACCTTGTCTTGCTTATGTATTTATTTTTGAGATGAAGAGTTGCTGTGTTCCCCAGACTGATATCAAATTCCTGGTCTCGAGTGATCCACCCACCTCAGGTTCCTGGGGAGCTGGACTCCAGTTGCATTCCACCAAGCCCGGCTCTCATCCCATTTCATGGAGTCTTTGGGATGTAACCCTATGCTCATGCTTCTTCTGAGGCCATTTGGAGTCTCCCAGACACCGTTGGTAGGTGGCCTTCTGTCTTAAGTCTGCTTATTATATGCTCTCTTATTCTAAAACCTATGCCTATGCTTTGAGAAATCAGAAAACATGGGGATGTGTAAAAAAGACTCCAAGCAAACATTTGGTCTTACTCTTACTCCACAAGACAGGATCCTTTGATGATCCTTTGATGTGAATCCTTTCAGACTTTTCTCTGCAAGAAGTGATGCCCTTCAAACAAAGATAGGACATTCTTTGGCCATCTTCCTGTACATTGATTGTCCCCTGCTGTGGATGTCTATCCAGGGCCCTTCTTCAAGGCCATTTGACAAAGACAACAGACTATCAATGTCATTTTTTCATTAAAAATGTACCCTTGTCACGTATGTGCTGGTCCTGTGATATCTTCATAATGAATTCCCGTGAGCAGGACTTCCAGGTTGTGGACACCAGAAACAAACTCAGTAGGACCTACAAGGCCAGCTGGCTGGCATACCCCTGAGGCCCTGAGAATTGTGGAGGTTTGGAAAACAAGGACACCCATACTTACTACCTCACTCAATCATCCATTTCTTCTGCCTTAGCAAGTTCCCCCAACTCCCAACCTAGCTGACAGTCAGGGCCCCCATTGCTGGTTCTGGGATCCCAAGTCAGGCTTTTCAGGATTCTAGGCTCCAAGATGGAGTTTAGGACTAAGAGAGACAGCTAGGGGGCAGCATCAGGGGTCCTGGGGGGGTTAGGGGTAGGAGGACTCTGTCACTGCACCTGTGAACTGCACAAACATTCGGCTGTGATCCTGAAACCACCCCTGGGCCCTGCTAGGCCACACCTGGCCTTGTTTGTCACCCACCCCACGCCCTGCTGGCCATGGCTTTGGTTTCTCTTCCCCTTATTTCTCTCCTTTTGTTACTCTGAGTTCTGGTTTCAGCCAACCTGGGGTTAACTTTAGCTTGGGGATTCCCAGGGGTGGCCAGCTGCAGGCGAGGCCACCAGAGCTGGAGGAAGCAACTCCTTCCACACCCCCACTCACCCCGGCCCTTGGATCAGGCCCTCGCCTACCCTCACCTCAGACCACATGCCCCATCAGGCCCAGGGCCTCCCTGACTTACCCCATCACTCAGGAATTCTGGGGTTTCCTTGATGGCTGACCCTCTGGGCCCTGCCCCTACCCCACAGGGTCCCTACATGGGAAGGCTGAGGCCCAGAGAGGGGAAGTTGCTTGCTCAGGGTGCATATTACATCAGGGATAGGCCTGGACAAGGGCTCAGGAGATGACAGCAATTGCTAGGGGTTAGTGAGTCCCCGTAGGCCAGGTACACTGTGGACGTGATTTATTTCCAAGCCTATCCTGTGGTAGTGATGTTACTATCATTCCTTGTATAGAAGATTAAACAGGCCCATAGTTGAGAATTGAGTGGGATCATCCCAGGAAAAGGTCAATGAATGCTGAGACTGCTAGTCTACTGCAGTCACCTTTGGGAATAACAGCACTCTGCACTCCCCCGGCCCTTAGCTGGTGGCCCTCCTTCTATTTGGCTGGTCATTGAGTGGAAGGATGGCTTTTGTATCTACCGCCTTGACTCTGCCCAATGTCTGCCCTTGGGGTTTTCTTTTTGCACCCTGAAATGAAGCCAGGTTTTGGAGTAATGGAGGGAGGTCCCCCTTGGGAGGGACTCCAGCTGTTGGCAGAAGCAGCATTCCATGCAGGGGCACCTTGGTGTGAACTCAGACGGGTCCCTACCTCCCCTGGCCTCAGTTTCCCTGTTCTTCCTGTGGAAGGGCCTGGACTGTAAGTCACTACATTGTCCAGGCTGGTCTTGGATTTGTGGTCCTCCTGCTGCCTCAGCCCCCTAGAGTGCTGGGCTTCTAGGTGTGTATTGCCGTGCCTGTCTTTTGAGTCATAGATCTGGCTGGCGCTAAGGTCTTCAGGGCCTCTCCTTCCAGCCTGCCCTTCTCCGAGCCCTGATCCTGGCTCTTCGGGGTTCTAGGGTTTGGGACACCATGGCTGCTGACTCGATCCAGTGTATATATTTCTGGCCTTTCTCTGCCTTGGCCTGGTCTGTGGCATGGTCCACTGACCCTCTCTTAGCTTAGCATTCCTGTGTACCTGGAGCTGCCTCGCTGGACCCAAGAGCTCCCAGCTTCCAGAATTTTCTTTTGCTCCACTCCTCTACCCGGTGGTCACTGCCTGTGTCTGGTTCTCCTTCCTCTCCGGGGAAGGGTCCAGATCTCTTCCCATGCTTGTTCCCTGTTCCAGTGGTGGCTTGGCTTAGAGCAAGTTCCAGTCACATGGTGCAGAGTTGGAGGACTGTCAGGGTGGTGAGCAGGATGGCAGATGAAGAGGACAAGAACCTGAGGATTGGGAAGGAGAACTTGGGAACTCAGACAGGTCCCTGTCTCTTCTGGCCTCAGTTTCCCCCTTCTTCCCATGAGAGAGCCTAGAATAGGACTCAGGACACCCAGGCACTCCTGCCTCACAGTTTGGGCATTTCAGCATGGACATCTGTGGCCACTGTCTGTGGCCTTGCAGGGAGGAGAGGAGCTGTAGTCGTTCCTATGGCTTTGCTCAGGCTAATCCCTTAAGACTCTCTGCTGCCCTTTGCCCTTCCCCCTGAGTGTTTGGCTCACTCCTGAGCCTGATTTCAGGTTGCTTCTGCCACCAGGCCACCACTGTTGGTTACACTGGACCTCCAATAAGTCCTGCACCTGGGGACTCTCATTCACAACATAAGCTCTGCTCTGGGCAAGGTGTCCCCCGAGCTGGCTTCACCCCCAGGACTTGACTTGGCCTGAGGATCTGCATGCTCATGTTGAGGGGAAAGAGAAGGGATGCCAACAACAGTGGCTGGTAAGCCATGACTACAGCCAGGCCAAGGGCCACACTCTGCCGGATTGGTGGGTGGATATGGGCGAAAGATGGAGGTAGGAGCATTAGTGCCATGCCTGCCCACCTGGCATTTCCTGTCTCACGTGTCAGCTGGCATGTTCTGTGGCTGTGATGGCAGGTGTGGCTTCTGGCTTCCCCAGGTCAGGGGAAAACACCAGAGGACCTGCTGACTGGTGTCCCTGAGAAGGAGCTGGTGAAGTCCCGTCAGTGGAAGGCACTTGCGCTCTACAGGGAAGAACCCAGACCCCATGTGTCCTTCTCTACTCCCATCGGCTCCTGTAGCCCTGGAATGTCTTGGAATTTTCTCTATGAATGGACAAGGTGGGGTGTTCTGGTCACCCCTCACCAGGAAGCTTTAGGCCTCACTATCTTGATCTGTCCCTTGTACCTCTTATATGTATCTTGGTCTGTATTTCAGCATCCAGATGCCACATGGGGAACACTAGGTAGGGACACCTCAGATGCCCCTTGTCCCTCTGAGAATAAGAAGATACATTCCAGGGTTCACTTTGGTCTTGACTGAGCCAGTTCACTCTGGCTTAGGACATGAGGAGTAGAGGCCTCGCACAGGCCAGGCCTCCAGGATTAGGGAGAGCTTGGGGTGGCTGGCTGGATATGGATGGACAGACACACAGAGAAGTGACTGAGAAGCCTTGGAGGCTGTGTCTGGTGAGGGGCTCTGGGAGGCCTCTTGCATAGCAGCCTGCTTCTGGGCTCCCCATTGTTACACTAGTCCCAGACTCCTGGGAGGCCATTGTCAGAATCGACATGTAACTATCTTTCTTGTACTGGACCCTGTGAGCTGAAAAGTACAAGGCCTAGAGGCAGCACTGAGGTACAACTTCAGAGGCCCACATCTGGTCCCACAACTAGGTCCTCTGAGCTCTGGGTGTCTAGTTGTCCCCACAACTGGCTTACGCTTAGTGCTCAGTCTTTAGAATTGATCTGGGATCCCCTCATGCAGTGGGCAGGGTACACATGAACAAAATATTCTAGAACATAAGGAAATTTTTGGCTGTTGGTTGACTGTAATGTCAAGAGTCTAACTGGCTCAGGCCTAGGCACATGAAATCAGATTTCTTAATGCTGGCGCATAGGTCTATTATCCAGCTGGGCTGGCAGAAGCTTCTGGAACCAGTGCCTCCACCACCTCGGCCCCCATCCTGGGATAGGGAGGCACCTGCTGCTAGACTGGGCTGCATGTGGTTTCTCAGCTATTTTGGGCTTTACGGACTTTGGGTTTCACTAGGCCAGCTGCACTAGGGTGAGGGTACCAGGTCTGTAGGGAGGCCAGCTGGGGCCTGGGCTGCGGCTAGTTGGTGCTGTAACAGCCTGATGATAACAACAACAGTGGAGCTAAGCAAACTGTCCATTTTCCATCTGGTCACTTTCTGTCTTCTCTCTGGGGAGTAAGGTTTCACTATTATCAACCCAGCTGCACAGAGGGGAAACTGAGGCTGGACAGAGCCACCAACTCCAGCTGCAGAGGCTGGGCCCCGAGCCAGGGCTCCTTAGTCTCTGCTTGCCTCTAACCCTTAGGTGTCACCCCTCCTGAGACCACAGCCTGTTCCCCCTGTTGCCCCCTAGCTTTCATTTCTTCCCAGAACCACTCCTTGTTTTCTCTGTAACAACATTCCCTTATGTATTCGGTGAGTTTCTGAGTCCCCTGCCCTTGAGTGCTCTGAGGCCAGCTGTACCCCCCTTGTCCCCCACTATGGACCAGGAACACGTAATATGTGCTCAGAAAACAGATCTGAACACGTGACTTTGCTCTGGTCAGAGTCTACTCTGGGATCTATCTTGTTGGACCCCCATATCTCCCTTTGCAGGCTAGGTGCTGGGATGGCAGGAATAACGCTTTCACAGTGAGCACCTGAGCTGGGTCCAGGTTCCATTGCCCAGAAGTGGCTGGCACATTGGACTATCAGTGTACACTGGCCTGAGGCAGGGTGTAGGAGAGAGCGCTGTGGCTGAGATGGGTGCTGATGTGGCAGTAGAAAGAGGCATCACCATAGAGCACAGCCTGCATGGAAACAGAAGCAAGGCAAACGCTCTAGGGGGTGAACATCCTGCCCACTGGCTACTTTGTCCCTGGACTGGACATGGGGACATCCGATGAGTCCTGCTCTGTGATGCTGGTCACAGAAGTCACACAGCTCCTCCCTGGCTCCTATCCTGGTTTCACTAAGACATCTTCCTTGTCCTACAGTTTCTCTGGGGACTAGTGCTGCCCAGAAGACTCCATTTTTTTTGCTGTTCCCAGGATAGGCTGTGGTGGGAAATGTTGCCAGGGTCCCTCCCTTGCTGTCCACTCATGAACTGGGCTTGGGTGAGTTCACTTTCAGGGGCTCTGGGTGAGACCCAGGCGAGATTGGGAAAGCAACGGTGACAGCCCACTTACACCTCTGTCCTGGGGTTTCTTAGGACTGGATCCACAGAGCACAATGTCTGGCATGACTGGCCACGGAGCCCAGTGCTGGGCCTTGAGTCCCTTCCCTTTCCATTATTGTGCCTCAGAAAGATCACCATTGGGTCATTGGGCAGTTAATCTGAGCTCCGCTGGCCAATATTAATTGGCTGTGCTGAGACCTTTTTGAGAGGGCAGGGAATATACTAATAATTATCCCACGCACAAGTGGGGACTATCCTGGGAAATCCAGAACACAGGTTGTCACATTTAGAGCCCCCATGGACAAGGGTGATTCTGGGGAATGTTCATAAGAAATTCCCTGTCCAAACAGACAGAATTAGGTCTGTGATCTCTGGTAACTAAGTAACTTTTTAGGAAAATAGGACTAAGATTGTCCTTGACCTTGAGCCTACTGTATTCTGTCACATCACTGTGTTTATGATAACCCTATGGCCTGTCTGAAGTTCCTCAAGGTGACTGCATAAGACAGTGATGATTCCCAAAAGAAGGAGTCTTCATGAGGAGTTCTTACAAATATTTCCTGGTTCTCAGGGACTTGTCACAAAACGAAGTGTTTCTGAAGAAGGCACAGCCTGTCCAAGCCCTGCGGATGCTAGCTTGGGACTGCCCAAGCCCCTTTGTGGAGGAAGGGACTGGGGAGATTTGGACCTGTTCTTCCCACACGGCCCACTTAGGAGCTATGAGGAGGAGATTTGACTCATAGTTACCGCACATGGCTTTTTCAGGGCTATGGAAAACCTCTTCAGGTGTCGGGGATGGGTTCATGGATTCAGACAGCTTAGGGGATGTGGCCTAGAGCTGTGGTGGGGGACATGGAACCTGGCCTGGGAGTGACAGAGAGCCTGGTGAAAGGCTGATGTGTAAGGAAGGAGGAGGTTCTCCAACATTGCTGTGTTGCCAAGCCAGCGGACATTACAAGTGGATGGTGACTGCATCATCCATACTCCTGAAAGTTCCAAAGTCTAGTTGACTGGAAAACTTGATTTTGGATCTTGGGGCTGGGATGTACTGGCTGGGACCATGAGTACTCTGGGTGATGGAGGGGGTGTCCCTGCTGTAGCCTGGTTGAGGATATTCTCTTAGTGCCATCTGAGGCCTCACTGCGAGGGTGGGCCTGACGGGGCAGCCACCCAGCTCAGCTCGGTAGGAGATCTCAGCCCCTCCTTTCTCCCAGAGCTCCGGATAGTCACCCCCTTCCCCTCCTCCAGCCTGAGAAGCTACCTTGCTGTCCCACCTCTAGAAACTCAGAGTCTTCTCCCCCTCCCCCCAGGGCACCTCCAAACCCATCTGTGCTATTCTGGGCTGTGGCTTTCAAAGCTGTAGAGGAAGCCACACACCCCTCCCCCATCACACTCAGGATACCTTGTCTCCGCCCAGGGCCCACAGTGAGCACTCAGGCGCTGATACTCTTCCTGGTGTCTTGTGGGACTAGGCCAGCAAGGGTCTGCCCAGTGTCATGGGTCATCACTCCTTTGGGCTCCTCTGGGCAGGGAAGTCTATGCAGACGGGTTCAGGCTTAGGCCTACCTTGGACACCCTTGGGCTTCCTGGAGCCCGGGCAGATCCTGTCCGTCCCTCATGGTCAGTGTTTTTTCTGTGAGATGGGCAGCAACAGTCCTAAGGTCACATAGTCATTAGATGATCAGTGAGGTACCATGACATCCTCTCAGTGGCCCAGTGGTGGCCTCTGGGGCATCCCACAAATGTTTCTTCTGTTGAAATTCATCCTAAGCATGAGGGAAGATTCTTCTACTGCACTCAGCATTCTTTGGGCCAGGAGGAGACCTTGAGGACTCAAGGAAGGGTGGGGACAGTGGTGGGCTCCACGCTGGTCTCTCCTCCTCAGGTCACAAACTGTTCCAGAGGAGTGGCTCTCATCTCCTTGCACCCAACACCTGGCCCACAGCTCTGTCCACTGCAGGTTTGCTGAACGAGTGAGTGAACAAGTGAAAGAATGATATGAACTGAAAGAACTGAAGAGTGGTGGGAAAGACCCTGAATTAGGTCGCTCCAAAACTCCTATATGACTCTGGTCAGGTCACCTCATCATTGGAGCCTCATGCTTCTTATCTGTGAAATGGGCAAACATCTGCCCTAGTTTGCTCTGTGACTCATAATTTCCTTACCTTCTGCCTCCATACCCACTGAGCCAGTGTAGACTGAGTAACCCTGGTCTCCCTACCCCACCAAGCCACAGGAGTCCATATACCCCCCAACTTCTCCTGGCTGTGCACAGTGTGGTCTTCTCAGGAGGGAGAACAACCTTGGGGTGGCAGTCCTGGGTACCCAGAGCCATGCTGCCCTCAATACCTATACTCCCTGGGCAAGTTTGGCCTCCACTTATCTCACTGGAGAAGGTGACCTCTCAGGGCAATCAGGTGCCCCCTGTGGCTCTGACCAGCTCAGGGACCCAGGTGGCTGCTTTGGCTCTGAGAACATCTGTCTTTATCTGCAAAATGTAGGGGCTATTGACCAAACCTCCAGGGGTGGTCTGGACCCTATGGCATAAAATAGGGTCAGATACTTGTGCAGAGCTTCTGTGGAAGTGATGCCTGGCTAAGGTCACTGTGGTGACAAGTGAGATCACACTTGCAATGGAGCTGGGAGCAGGTTCAGAGTCAACAGCAAAAACTGAGGGGCTCAGCAATGCTCAGCCGTGCCAGTGCCCACCCGGGCCTGTGGGGGATCGTCTACCTCCAGTGGGGACTTACAATGGTCAGCTCACATGGGGACAGGCCTGTCACCAGGAGAATCAGGTCAGCAGCCCCAAGCAAAGCTGAGAGATTTCTGGATCGAGAAGTGTAGCAATAAACCCTCTTTAGACCCTGGCCACCTTGTCTTTTGTGTCAGGACTGAGTGAAGGGTTAGCTCTAGAGCTCAGCACAAAAGGGTGAGAATGAATGAAAAGAGGACCTGGGGGAGGGGATCCCATGTTGGGAAGGAGTTTTAAGGTGGCAGAAACAGCATGCAGTGCTCAGGGCCATCCAGATCAGCAGAGGACAGTGGGGGAACTCTTGAATGGAGCCATGTGAAGGTTGTTGGTGCTGAGGCAAAAGGAGGTGAGGAGGAGGTTGTGGGAGACTGAAGGCCCCAGGCAGGAAGGTCAAGGTCAAAGGATTGGATTCACTTTTGCAGGATCAGAAAACTTAGAGTGGGAATTGTGTAAAGAAAGAGCCCAAAGACTCTTGTTTTCTGGTTAGAAATGAGGATTATTTCTTGGTTAGAGGGAGAAAAGCTGAGATGATTAAGGGGAGATGGTTCCCCTGGTTATCTAGCTTTAGGTCCCTAAGGGTGGAGTGATGGTTGGAGACCCCTAGGAACCCTCCCCAAGGCCACACTTTTCTCCATGGTGTTCCTTCTACGGGTGATGTGACAGCTTATTCTGTTGTGAGGTTTCTGGTGCTCAGGTGTTAGGATCAGGTGATGGCTGGCCATGGACTCGTGCTGCTTCACTTGAAGGGCTGGGTGGTCTTCATGTTCCCATGTTCCAGGTGACAGGAGGCCACCATCATGGTGCCAGAAGTGATTTGTCAGACACACCAGGGAGGCCTTGCTGGCTTGGAGCTACTCAGAGGAAGGGAGGAAAAATGTAATGGAAGGAGTGATCCCGGGCTGAACTGTGGGTTCCAACAAAGTCCGCAGGAGATTAGAAACTTGGTGTCTGCCGTGGAGTGCCTGCCCTCAGGCTGAAGCAATATACAGACTTAAGGAACAGGACAGAGACCTCAGATCAGACTTGCCATGCTGAGGTGAGGCCAACAGTGGGAGAGACAAGAGATTCCTGACAGAACACCCCAGTGCTCCCCTTGTGGGGAGTCGTGGGCTTCCCCCTTGTATCTGCCTCTTTTTCTTGTGCTCTCATTACACACCAGCCCCCACACGTGCTCCTCCTAACTCTGTATCCAATGGGCATTTAAAACCCATCTCTCTTTGTGTACCTCACCTGTGCTGGGACATCTGTCTGAACACCTCCCTTCTGGTCCCTCGCTCTGTCTTCTTCATGCTGGTTTGTCCTAGGTCAGGTTGTCCTCTCTCATAGTGAGTGGATTCCTGCTCACCTACCCTAAGGGCACCATTACTCTAGTCCTGTCTCACCTCCTCACAGAGAACCTTCTAGGACCGCTTTGAAGGGGAGGGCATGGCAGTTCCAGAGTCTGGCTTTCTAGGGTCCCAATAAATTAAAGGCTTCACTTTTTGGAAAAATGTCTTTCTGAGCCTGGGGTTGTGTCAGTTTTCAATGATTTTTTCCCCACATGCAGTTATGGTGGGCAATAATGACTCGCCTGGTTGAGGCCTATACCTGTCATCTGTTTTTTTCCAGGAGTCCCTAACCAGGGCATTCTCTCTGGAGTCTCTTTCTCCTCCAGTTACAGATGAAGGGGTGTCAACCTTTGGACCTCTGAGTCCTGAGCTCCATCCTGTTCAATGTACACTTCCTGTTCTGGGGCAGGGATGGGTTTCAGAACCTGGGTTTATCTTCTTACAAGATTTTATTTCTCTGTTCTTGTCCCCTTCCCATTGTTTCTCCCATCTAAGTTCCCAGTCCAAGAGGTTTCCTCACTGTGTTCAAAGAAGCCCTATAACTGAGACCCACAGAGGACAGACCCCAAGAGGCTGAGCACTCCTCAGCATATTTCTACTTTCCACTCACCTGAGTGTCCCACTGCTATGGCTCCTGGGACAAAAGACCCTGTGGGAGGGGACAGAGATCCATTCATTCGTCCAGAGAAGAGTATCAGAGATAGATGGAATCACAGTGAGGCCTAATCAGGGAGCAGGAAAGGATCATGGGAATTGTCCCATCCTGATCTAATAGGCTGCCTGAGAAAAGGGGACAGATGCAGGCTGGGGGTGGTGGTAGTGAGGTGCCAGTTAGGGAAGTTGAGTCATCACTGATTTCTAGGCATCTTCAGCTCCAGACAAATGGGAAGGAGAAAACTCCATGAAAGTTTCCCTTCTGGTCCCAAAGAAGAGGCAAAGGGGTGACTCACCAAGAATGGTCAGCTGGGCATCTCCACTGAACAAGTGCTATAGGGATACAGTCTCACATGCGAAACCCTCTGTCACCCAGCCCAGGTCCACCTGCAGGTCCAGTCTACTCCCCCGGCCACCTGGGCAGGTTTGGCAGATGGGAGAGGAAGTGGAGTGGCTCCTACTTATGTAGAGCAATGTAACACTGAGGCTCAGGATCCAGCCATCTGAGGGGTCTAGGGAAAGGAAGGCATATATATACCTGAAGTCCTGCTTTCCTTGTTCATGTCTGGTTCTGGAAGGTGGTGTGCTTCCTGACTCACCTCACCTGGGGAAAGGCAGCTGGTGTAGAAGATAGACTTGTTTATGCTATGGCGCTGGTAGAGCTGATGCCCTGTGGAGCTGCGGGAAGGTTATGGGTGCCTGTCACAAGTTCGAGAGGGAAGCACAGTGTGATAGTGACTGTAAGTAGCATTTTTTCCTTGTGGGCCCCTGTTCATGAATTGACATCTGTGTGCACAATTCGCATAGCTCAAGTTCCCTATCTTGAGCTGGCCCCAGGAAAATAGTTACTCAAGCCATAAATGAGCCATAAAACTCTTAATGAGAGGAGTCAGATTAAAGAGAAGCAAGGCATAGATCTCAGGTATGATCTTTTTCTTAAACTCTGGAGCCCTCGTGGGCCACAACGGACAGTTGGGCATTAGGTCCTGAAGGTAAGTCCTGTATTGGCAGCTAAGGGTTCATAGAGATCAGAGCTTTCCTGACCCCAGGGACCTTAAGTATGGCTGGGGCAGCCAGGGTTCTATGTAGCTCCAAGACACTCAGAGGAGAGCGTGTGGTGTGCGTGACCAGAGTCCAGGGATCAGGGATCAGGGTCCTATCTGTACATGATAGAGACCACATGTGGGGGTCCAGTGGGATGTCTGTCCCCACAGAGGCACAGCGGGGGTGGGCCTAGAAGGAAGGAAGGTAGTCTCAGCTGTGAGGACAGGGATTTACAGGTGACAGGAAGACAAAGAAGTAAGGGCTTTGGTGGAGGAAAGGGTCTTGGTCCTGAGATGGAAGGATACCCTGAGAGAAGATCAGTGTCCAGTCTGAAGGCAGAGCGTTCCAGCTCTCAGTCATTCCAGGCATTTTAGAGGAGGTCAGGAGAAATCAAGGAAAGATTGGAGCTGCAAAGGTGGAGGTGGGCACGTCCACACAAGGGGAGAATGCAGCAGAAGTGTGGGTGAGAATGTGCGGGCTGGTTTCCCATCCTGGTCATTTCTTGTTTTGGAATTGTTGGGTGTGGCCAGGACAAGAGAAAGAAAGCATCCCTTGAGGAAATATCAGGAGTGCTTCTCTAATTTGTTTTTCCCAGGGTCAATGGGTTGTTTAATTTTGTAGTGATCAAATTTAGGATGAAAGATATACGAACAAAAATGAACAAGGGCATGTTTTCTGGTTGAAAAGGAGGATATTTTAGGAAGCATTGTTTTGGGTACAGAGAGATGGGGTAGGAGGCTAGGGGTGGGAAGACAGATTTCTTTCCAGGGCCTTTAAACTCCTAGCTCTGAGAGGACTGGTGAGGTTCTGGGTCCTACTGGCCCTCTGCAGGAACCCCATTCTTCTCTGTGGTGCTGTCTTCGTGCACGACCCAGCAGCTTAACCAGTTCCAAGATCTCCACTGGACTGGGTCAGGGTCAGCCAGCTGCTGGCTATGTACTTGTTCTATTTGGAAGGTCTCTATGCCCTGCTGGCTGACAGGGGTATTGTCTGCCTTCCCGATTTCCATTATGGTACCTGGGTATAGATTATTCACTAGACACAGCCTTGGGACCTTGTTATTTGAAGCTTCTCAAAGGGGAGCAGGGTAAGGGTCGCAATGGAGATGCCTTAGACTCATCTGCAGAGTGAGGGACGTGTAGGACGTTAGAGGCCCGGTGCCTGTCGTTCAGCCCCTGACTTCAGAATTCATGCGATACACATGGCCCTAGATCCAAGGCAGAGCCCTTGCTAGACTGAGGTTGGATCTGGGTGGTGGAGGATATTGGCTTGATGGGGCAACCTCTGTGCCTGACTCTTGGGGTTCAGCCTCTGGCACAGTTTCATATGTTCTCATTACCAAACTTATCCATTCTGCCCCAGTTCTGCCTAAGACAAGCCCTGTGACCTCATATTGCCTCAGCACATCTCTTTCTGACCATCTCCTGGGTCCTGCCCTCTGTATTTTTCATGCAGGTTCCTGTCCTGCTTCCAAGTGTGTGGATGGGTGCATGGGGGGTGAATTTCTTGACTCTGTGCTTCTTGAGTTCCCTGTTCCAGTCCCCAACAAGGACTCTTCTGTGTGGATTTCATGGGGTGGGACTTTAGTCCTTTGGGTGGGTTCCAAGGGAGTCTAGGTGATTAAGGGTTTCCATGGGGCTGGGGTTTTTCTGGGGCTTTGACTCTTCCAAGGGCTGTCCCTATGATTTGAAAATTTTCATTTTTTAATTAGTATGTGTTTGTGTGACATAATGATCATATTCCTGGGAGTCGATACAGATACATAACACATCTCAGTTCTTTTTTCATCCCTCTCCTCTCCTCTCCTCTCCT
>PVKN010026574.1:0-13788 GCA_004027915.1 Capromys pilorides | reverse complement strand
AGTCTGTTGGTCAATCTAAAATGGTAAAGTTATAAGCAGAACAAAAATATATGTGTGTCTTATAGGTCAAATATCAAAAATGTCTTTCCAGAATAAATCAATTTGATCAAAGTAAGTCATTTCTTTTAAAAGAGATAGTGGAAAAAGTAACTTTCTTTATAGTGTCATATAGATATAGATATAACATACTATGATATAATATAATTTAATATAATATATAGTGCATGTATATATACATTCCATATATCATAGGGGAAAAAGGAGAAAGAATACTAGACTGAAATTACTTGACAGTGAAATTATTGATATCTTTTCATATCAGGCAGCTTTCTGAGAACTTCATACTAACTTTCTGTAGGATTTACTGTGTAATCAAAACTATGCAATTTACAGGGCACGTAAAACATTACTTTTTAAAGTGACAAATAAAAAAGGAGTGCATTTATGATGCTCAACACCAGTTTTTGAAATATACATACAAAATGGGCTGAATCAGATTAATGGAAGTATGCATCACCCCACACAGTCACCATTTACTTGTGGTGTCAATGCCTGAAACCTACTCTGTTAGAAACTTTCAGTTATGCAAATACATAGTTATTAGCTATATGGAATAATTTTAAATTTGTATGAATGCTCTTTGAAACCAATGACCCTTATTTTTTGTATTCCATGGCCCTCCATCTGTTCTCAGTACATGATGTTAAACAAATATTTGATGTGTATAGGGAAGGCTAATTTAACCTGATATTAATTATGCTAGTTGAGTAATACCCCACGCCCGGTGATAGACCATCAGCCTCCTTTCTGCTTGCTTCACTGCCTCCCAGGCGCACGTCCGGGCCTGGAGAGGTCAAGGCTCTCCCTTGGCTTCTTTCCCCACTGACGCAGCCGTCTCTCCATAGGATGCCTTTCTTCGCCTTCCCATGATGCAATCTGTTTTGCTCCTTGGCCACCTTCCTGCACCTAACGGCAAATCCTCATGGGACACATCCCTCTGAAACAGGGACACGTGCCAAGAAGAAGAGAGGCAAAATTCCACTCACTTCGTTCTGGAGGAACAAGTTTTCCAATTCTAAAGTGACGGCAGAGCACTTCAATTCCACCTCCAGATTTCCCCTGGAATTCATTTCTTCCTCCAGGGGTGCATTTAAACCCCGTTGTTCCTACTATATTTATTTATAAAAACAGATTTAAAGATCTTAAAAAGTCTGTCAGGGGCACGCGGGGTCACATAATGCTTAAGAATGATGTAAAAAATTTAAAAGTGATTTATCTTGACCCAGAGGCTAAATAGCACAGGCTGTAAATGTGATAAATCTAGCAAATAAACAAACAAATAAATAAATAAACATAAGTGCCTTTGAGGAGGCAACTGGCCAATAGGCAGCTCAGCGGTTGGCGCTCAGTGTTACAAGAGCACTTGCTAATCCTGCGTGCTCCGGAAGGTTGTAAAGGTTTCATTTCCTCCCTGGACCTCAGCTCCTCCCCCACGTGCGGACCCCAGCGCTTGATTTGAGACTGGAAATGCGAATGTGCTCCCATACGGTGATGACTTCGTGTATATTGATCTTACCAGTAGGCGTTTGTTTTCTTTCCCCCTAGACTGTGATCCTTTGAAGTCAGGAACCACGATTTACACAGCTCTTTGCATGGGGCTTTATATATCATGTGTATTCTACAAACGTTTATAAAACAAACGAGCGAAGAACGTCCCTTTCATTGCTGCGTCTCCGGCCCCCAGCACTGGGCTGAGCACATGGGGAACCTGCAATAAACATGGAATGAACGGATAGATGAGTGAATCGTGCAAGTCACAGTTTTCAGCGGGCTTTTTACGGCGCTCTTGGTACCCGAGGCGAGGCGACAGTGGGGTCCTTTTGGTGGCTGTAGAGCAGCATTACCACTATAGAGCGTTACGTACCACGACCTGTGTCTGTGGTCCTGGATCTGAAGATTAACCAACTTTGGATCGAAAATATTAGGAGAAAAACAAACAACAAACAACAAAAACAAACAAACAAACAAACAAAAACCAAAAAAACAAAACAAAACAAAAAAACACTACCGAGTTTTTTTCTTGGGAGTTTTCCTGGAGCAAGACTGTACAGCAGCCAGCCATTTACACTGCATTGCATTATGAGGAATCTAGAGATGATTTCATCTTGAAGTCCAACCTTTCGGCTTATCGGGGACACAATGAGTGCAGAATGGTCTTGGGCTGCATATGAAACATAGAATCCGAAATTGCCTTTTTTATATGCCACTGAGGACCACTCTGACTACCACTTCGGCCAGAAATTTCTGTGGTTCTCCATTACTTACAGGTTCAAACATGAACACCGCTGACTTTGTTGCAGGAACCTTCACAACCTGCCTTGGAAGCTGTCTTCTGTACCACACATGTTGCTCTTGAGACTCGGGGTTCCCTTTTGTTTCCCCTCGGGTCCCTCACTGAGCACCTGTTGCATGCCATGCCCAAGAGAAGTCGAGACTGGCTCTCTCACTGTTTGCCGGGCACAGGAATGCCACGCACAGGAATGCCACACAACTTCCTCTCAGCTGAGTGAAATCTGGATGATCCTTTGGGCCCTCGCAGGCGCTTGCTTCTCCCAGGAGCCTGCCTCTCCAGCCCTACGACCTTGGTTCCCCACTTGCACAATCTGCTCCCAAAAAGAAACAATTCTGGGACAGCTCTTCTAGGCTTGTGTACTATGTCAATTGCTTGATGAAAGCATTTAATAACTATGGGCTAATTCATTGTGGTAAATGCTTTCAACATTGTGAACTGACACTGTTTTAAAAGTTTGTATCACATTAACAATCAGAAAAATGTGTCTCAGGTACAAAGGTCTAATTTTATCACACTAAAATTTCAGTGAACACCTCTTGGAAGTGCCAGTGGCCAACAAATATATGAAGGAATGTCAACATCACTAGCCATTAAACAAATGCAAATTAAAACAATTCTGAGATTCCATTTACCCAGGAAAGAATGGTTCTCGCCAAGAAATCAATAATAACAGATGCTGGTGAAGCTGTGGGGGACAAGAAAGGAACACTTCCACACTGTTAGTGGTGATGTAAATTAGTATAACCGTGATGGAAATCAGCATGGATATAACTCAAAAAGCTAAAAGTAGAAACGAACCCATCTACTGCATTTTTCTTCTAGATCTCTTTCCAAAAGAATTAAAGACGTATTACAGTGATAGGGTGTACACTTTTGTGGTATGTAGAAATGTGGTCTTTGGAAACAATGGAGAACTACTCAGCCACAAAAAAGGGTAATGAGGTATCTGTAGGAAAATGGATACCCCTGAAGAGCATGTTAAGTGAACTAAGTCAGATACACAAACATAAATATCTCTTTTTCTTTCTTGTATGAGAACCCTGAACTACAAGTAACGAGCAAAATAAAATATAGTAATAGGAAATAAGGAGATAGATATTTCTCAAATGGGGAAAGGATGAAAGGACAGAGAAAGGGAGAAGGATGGGGAGGAGAAGGAGTTGAGAGAATGAATTAAGATGTATGTCCACATGCCAACTTCCCCCAAAGAATCATCATTATGTAATGATTACATCATTATGTAATGCAAAATGTACTAATAAAATATGATCTTAGTTGTCAATATTACTATAAACATCATTATGAACCTGGGTATTTAAAGCCTGTATCTGCCCTTTTTATTTTTTCCTAATTTCTTTTTATGAAATTCTGGCAAAAAGTATGCATATCATGAAGATTATTCTACCTTTTGGGATTGAAAAAGTGGAATGCCTAAGCCTCTTACCCTGGTCTCTTGTGGAATTGTGGAAGGCTCCTAAGGTAAGGTCCTATTTCCCTGGAGTCCAGTCTATTCTCTGCTCTCGACTAACTGGGGAGCCTGGCTAAGTTCCCCAGCTGTTTTTATTTCAGTGTCTTCATCTGTAAAAAGGGGAACAGTGGTACCAGCAGAGCTTGGAATCACCAAATGCTTAGCAAGTCGGAAACCAATGGGTTCCAGTGAGGTCTGCTGCTCGGCGCTGTTGCATCATTGCCTCTATCAGCCTGTGGCCTTCGGCACCCTCTGCCCTTAATTCAGGCATCTGGAGGTGGAGACATCCTACAAGAGCTTGTACTAGGCCAACTTCCAAGTATGAGTGGTCTATATACTGTAGGTTTTGTTTTGTATGCCCCAGCTTCCGAGAAATTGAATGAGGCTGACGTTTTTTCTCTTGCTGCTTTGAGCTGTTCTCTATTTTTGTGTGTTTCTCATTCCCACTGCTGCAGTGGGACTTTTGGAATATAGATATATTTCTTTGATCATGTCAGAGAGTCTTACTTTCATGTTGTGGACAAGTGATCCTGATATAAATATTTTTTGAGCCCAAATCACCTTCAGTTGTAAGCCCATCATTATTTCATAAACTATCAAGAAAAAAAAGTTCTGCTATCTCAAAATATGCTACACCATAGTTTATAAAATGCAGTCTTATTTTGAAGCTACAGAAATATTTTATAAGATGAGTGTATTAGACTGACGTGATACCATTTTTGCAAGTGTCTGCTTCCAGCCTTCCGGCTCAGTCGCAGCAGGGTTGGGAGGCCTCCCAGGAAGCTTCTTGAGCCCCGGCCTTCTTTGGGTTGCAGCTGCTTGCCTTTCTGCTTCCCCCAGCTCCTTCATCTTGGGAAAACAGAGAGCTGGGCAGCTGGCAGGGTGGGCGGCACAGCGCACGGAGCCCTGGAAGCCCTGCAGCTCTTGGTTTGACCTGGCAGTGCCAGCCGCAGCCTCCCTGTAGCTCTGTGAAGTCATCCTGGTCAGAAGCTGCCCCAGAGCAAGGCTTTCCAGCTCCAGGGAGCAGGGTGCTGGGCTTGTAGGTTCTTTTCTTTAGAAGCTCCAGGTTAGGTGCCCATACGATGCTTTTCCCAGTCCTGCCTGGCTTCATTGTGGAAAGGGCTCATCTTGTGACTAGACACAGAGGCTGGGCAATGTCTCTCTGCTTAGCAGGTCTCAGAGTCACTGTGCCTTGGGACTTCCTATGGGCAAAACCAGGGTTTGCCTTCTGTCATCATCAGCGGGATGAACCGTCTGATGCGCTGGGCTTGGGTCTAAGCGCAAAGTGAATTTATTTTTTCCTCTAAGATAGAAGTTAAGGTGGGAAGTGGCCAGAAGCTTCATAGCTATTTGCAGCAAAAGGCATGATCCATGCCTTAGGGTCCAAGGGTTGGGGGGTGGGAGCCCCCGTGTTCTCAGGGGTCACTGCCAGCTGCAGATAGTTCAGCTCCTCCTTTCTTTCAGACATCTTGGGTTCAGGCAGGGCCATAATTAGACCCTTCACATTTGCTGCTTCAGACCCTGCTCTCTGATCTCCTAGGTCACCTGCTCTTCTTGAGGTATTGTCACCTTCTTAGGTCAAGCATCAGATTCTGCTTATAATGTTGAAAATAATTTGCAGCTCCAGCTCATTCCAGCTTTTGTATGGGTCTTGATTTGGATAGCAGTGTGCTCTACTCTGATTGCATGAGCGATTTAACTTGCGCTTCACCTCTTGAAGGTTATGTAACCCTTCTGTAGTCTTTCTGTTTGTCATATAAGTCTCTGTTCAACCATTTAAAAAGAGTGGACTTTCAGTTGCTCCCTATCCCTACATCAATAAGCCCAAGATACTTACGATGGTGTACATAGCTGTGCTAGTTACAACTCAGACTAGCTCCAGTCAAGAGGGAATTTAATGTCTTGTGTAGCTGAGAAGTCCAGAGGTGATCAAGAGCTTCACGTCCAGGTGAGTCCAGGCTCTTAAACCACACCTGCAGAGCTGGGACTCTGTCATCTCCTGGCTCCTCTATCACAGCTTCATCTCAACAGCTTCTCTGAAGGTAATGGGGAATATGGTGTCCAATATTCAAAACTTAGGAAAAAGCCAATGCTAGCTTCTGAAACCTTTATATTAATCTAGGTTATCCCTCACTGACTCTGTTTGGATCTTGTGTCAAACGCTTGGCTATCATTTATGACAAGTCTGATTATGTCCTCCTGAGACATGAGTTTACCCCTTAATCATGGGTGATTTGGCACAGTGGTGACAGCTCCGCTGAGACCACACACAGTGGCAGGGGAGCAGCCCTTAAAGACAAGATGAGTGGTGGGAAGAAGACAGTATCTTGTGGCCTCTGGAAAGGTAGCCTGCATTTGGCCACTTCTATGTGCCCATCTCCCCTGAGGTTTCCTGTGAGCTCCACCTGCCTCACACATGCTGTTTCCTCTGATGAAAACCTGCCTTCACCTAACCCCTTATTCTCTTTACTCTCAGTGTTCCCTGGAATTCTTTTCTTCCCCTTTTGTACTTGTCAAAATTCTGTTCAGTCTTCAAGACTTAATTAAAGTGTTGCTTCTTTCAAAAAAATTCTTTCCTTTACATTTCTTTCACTTTGCTGTCAAAGGATTTGGCTAATGGGAACTTCATGAGGTTTGCTTTTCTTCCTGCTTGTAGTAGTTACTTGCTTATATGACCACAATGTGATGACTGCTTGAAGAATCAAATATTCTTTCAGTGCCACTGGAGAGCTGCACAACAAACTTACACGATGTTGTCTCGACACAGAATTGTGAGGATGCTGTTTGTTGGGGCTTTACACACACACACACACACACACACACGCACGCACACATGCACACACACAATATACACAGACTCAGAAGCTGTGTCCATATATATAATACTGCTTAGTGCTGCACATTTAGGATTTTTGATGTTGTCTGTAATTCTACACTGGGAATAATGTTTATAGCTTAGCTATAGATGTGTCATTTTATCTGATGACTTTTCTGTCTTAGGGTTAGGGAAGGGCATATGTTGAAGTTTTGGGAGAAAATACATCAAGCCAATAGACCAGGTGAGTGCTAGGACTGAGATGCTCCTCTCCAAGGGAAAGATAGAGAACTAGGGAAGGCTTCTGGGTAAAACGATGAGGATGACAATGTAGCCCCCAGGGCTGAAGTTGGCTCTGTGGCTTGCTAGCTATTCGATCTTGGACAAGTCAGCTAAGGTCTCAGAGCTTCACTTTTTTTCTCCATAAAATAGCATTGGTAGAGTTCCCATGTTATAGGACTAAGGTGAGGGCAAGACAAGATAATTCATGTAGAAAAGTACATGGCTTCTAGATGGGGCTAAAGTAAATGCTGCCTCTCATCCTCGAGTCAAGGTAAGGATAGATGCTTCTCAACTTATAATGGAGTGAAATCCTGATACATTTTTAGCAAATGCAAAGTAATGTATATACATAACCTGTAGTACCTCTGAGCTTAGAAACACAGTACACGATGCTGGTTGTTTCCCCTCGTGGCTGTGGGGCTCCCTGGCAGCTGTGCTTCACTGATGACCGGCACCTTGCCGGAAGATCATATGGTGTTTCACCAGCCTGAGAAATATAATCAAGTTCAAAACTAGAGGTGCAGTTACTGTGTGAATGCATTTGAAGCTTGAGCCATCCTGGAGTTAAAAGTTCAAGTTGAATCATTACAAATCAGGGCTCGTCTGTATCTGCCCCCCTCTCCCCCAAAGTGGTCAATAATATTGGGTAGGAATGATTAAGAAATTCACACTTGCTCAGTTCTAGTTGTAGCTATTAGGGCAATATTGTCATTTAGTGACCAGGCTGATAACTGCACTGAAAGATGGACAGAGGCCAGTGACCTCTGTTGAGAATAACAGTACCAATGAACTATGTATTTTTATTTTCATTACTTCTGGAAAATGCAGGGAGCTGGGAGAGACATGAAAGGTGCCCTCCTGGCCCAAATCACACTTGGTGATAGAGAATCTCCCACCCTGGCTGACACATCTGAAGGGTGAGGGAAGGAAAGCAAGCCATTTTCTGGGTCATCTCTGTGCTTCTTTATGAAAATCTAAGCACAGGTGTGGTAGGGAAGGAGCTTCAGACCATGAGTTGCTGTTGGAATGACGACACCACCAGGCACTTTGGCTTCCTCATCACCCCATGCATTCAAATGCTTTTCATATTTGTAAAGAACGGCACACTTTACCCAAACCAGTGAGCAGAACATGAGAGAAGACAACACATATGTGATTCATTTTCTTAAGGATGAAGTCTAAGGATTTATCTAAGGACCCAGGAATGTCATGAGGTAATTTTTGAAGCCTGGCAGGTGGTGTGATGCTTCTTGATTGGCAGGCAGATTCTGATTCTCTTCTTCCACTCACTGGCTACGGGCTTGCATTTACAACAGTGACCTTCCGTGTTGATACTCTGACAGGCTCTTTCAGGAGGTGGAGAAGCTTCATTGCTTTGCTTATAAACAGATGGCCGGGAACAGCCTTATTCCCTGGACTGTGGTCCCAGACACCAGGAGAGGCCCAGATGAGCCACTGTGACCCTAAACCACAGAAGGTAGGATAGGGTCAGCATGGTGTGCTTTAAAGGTAATCCATACAGATCTGTCCTCTTTATTATTAAACATTCAAAGAAGCACCACAATTTGTCCAGAATTGCAAAAGCATTTAGTTTTCCTTTTTAAGACTGGTCCTACTGCATTCTGGTTACTTGCATATCCCTCTCCCTCCAGCAGGAGACTTTCAGCAGCAAATGACAACTCAAATTACTTGAAGCCAAAAAATAAAAAATAAAAGACTTTCTTGGATCAGTAACCAAAATGTTTGGCTGGATTCAGAAGTCTTAACAATGCTCTTGGGATCTAATCTCCCTCCATTTCTCTGTCCTGCCTTCTTCTGTGCTGGGTCCAACATTATTCATGTATGCTTTACCTGGTAAGGACAAATAAATTGCCCCATTCCAAATGCAGAGTGGGAAAGGAGTCTGGCTTGGATCAGTTCTGACCTACTCCTGAACCAATCATGTGGTTTTGGTTGGCAGGACCTGGGGTACATACAGGCTTCTGGACTTGAGTATGGGGTCAGCTCTACTTAAACTTCAGGGAGTAAGATTTAAAGCATAGATGCTCAAATGACCATTATTAGAGTGGGAAAGAATGGATGAAAGAAAAAAAAAAGTCACCACTATATTCCTTGACTGGAGCCTAAGCTCTTTACTAGAAAAACAAAGAATCTTATTGGTACTTTACTTCCTAGTTTCAGGGCTGGTAAAATAAAGGCTTTTGTGTGCTGACGAGTTAATTCCAGGACACAGAAGAGCTGGGCTTAAATTTTACCTCAGAGCTGTTTTCTCCATGGTCTTCCCCATTTGGGACATAGTAGCTTTTAGAAAGCTTTAAAATCATCTATATTTTTGTTCCTTTCTTTTGTTTATTTTTTCTTTTTTTATTACTTTTAATAAGAAATTACAATGTGACATTTTCAAAACACATTAGTAGTACAATCCCAATAATTGATACAATACATATTGTGGTCCTCATTGTAGTTATACAGAGCCAAGGGTGCAGACATGAAAAATTTTCTAATGGTTATTAGTACAATAGATTGCTTCTCTTTGATCTAAGAGAATGTTCCTTTCTTTTAAATCGTGTTTACAAAGAAAATATTCCAACTTTGCTGTTAAAGTAAAAAATGTTATTATTATTGATTTTAGACTTTGTACTTTGGCAAATTAGTTGGCACTTCGGCATCTCTTGGCAACCTAATGATATATCAAATCTGTACTTACAGTTAATTAAGTGCATTTGCAATGAGTGGTTCTCATGAGTGTCTTTGGACTCTTTCAGCTTTGACACCTGGCTCTCAGCTGCTCAGTCTACTCAGCATGCGTATGGTTTTCAGCCTTGGAAAGACCCACTCAGTTCTGTAGCCTCATGTATCTGTCAACACAGTGCAGGTCTGGTTTTCCCAACTTGTTCCCAGCTCTGAAGAAATGCCTTTATGCAGGGCTTGGACTCTCGGACAGGCCAGACAGAATAGCCTGGAACTGTGGAGATGTTAACTCCCTGTGTTATGTGCTTTAACCAATGAGACAGGATATGAAAATGAGTGAGGTAGATGGATTTTTTCTCCTTCCTCAGTAGTCTCTTGCTTCTTTTTGAGGTCTACTGCGAAGCCGCAGCCAACATATGACTGTGTCATCTCCCATTGCTGCCTATTCTTTCCTGTCTCTCTTCTCTTTGCTTTACTTTCCTAGACTCTGGATTGAACCTCCCAAAGAAAACAGTAGAATTTAGTCCCCGTATCAGTTATTTTTTTAGGAAATGATGGTTAGCTCAACATTATTTTGCCTTTGTGTCACATTTTCTCTACAAGGTACTAAAAAGGTCTTGAAGTCCAATCACTTTCATTTGCTCTGATAAAATGGGCTTTCTGTTTATTTTCCTGTATGAGATAGATAAAATGAGATGTGCCAAAGATCAGTCTTGTTCAAATCCTTGATCTACTTAAACACAGCATCTTTTTTTTTTGCAGGACTGGAGTTTGAACTCACGACCTTGCACTTGCCAGGTAGGCACTTGTGCCGCGGAGCTATCTCCCCAGCCCCAATCTACTTAAACACAGGATTCAGGGTTTTCCTGTCTTCCAGTTAATTATTATGAGCACAACAACACTTGAAGTCTGGTCTGCACATTCAAAGTGCAGAGAATAATTGAGACAATTATCCTAATCATTTAACTTAACCAGCCAAATCTACAGTAGCTGCATAATTGAGTTTGATGTTTGTACTTCATATAGGGCCTCTGGAAACAGCCAGGTTCCAGCAACCAGGATCTCGTGATTACGTTGCGCTAAGTGCTGCTGGTAAGGGTGAGCATATATTTTTAAGCAACTGATTCCATTTCTTGAAATACTTTGCATTGTGGGACATATTCCTTTGCTTTTGGGTCAAGGGAAATGAAAATAAAGTCCTAGAAATGACAACAGGCTTTCCACAAGAGGAGAAGGGCTGCAAATATAAATAAGCATTTTAGGTTTGACTAGAGGTATAATTAAATATGAAGGCAAAATTTATTAGTAGGGGGACATTTTTGAGCTTTGGTGTTGTATGGATTTGAAAAGTGTGATTTAAATTTCAAACAACTCTCTTCTGCTTCAGTCCGCCATCGAGTGCGTGCTCTTGCCTCCTACCCTAACCAGGTCTTCTCACAAGACTTTCAGAATCAAACGATTCCTGGCAAAGAAGCAAAAGCAGAATCGCCTCATCCCTCAGTGGATTCATATGAAGACAGGTAATGAAATCAGGTACAACTCCAAGAGGAGACACTGGAGGAGGACCAAGCTAGGGCTGTAAGGGGTTGCACGTGAGCTGCAACACATTTACCCTCTGGGAGGTCACAAGACGATGTCTGCTTCTAATCATGGTCAAGACAATACTGCATAAAGTTTTAAAAATACCCATTGCCTGGACAGTGGAATATACTTAATCAGGAATCTTATTTCTTTTTCTGTCATCAGTACTATTGAATCAATAAATTTTGAAACCTTAAAAAAATAAGTAAAGTAAATTTCAATACAATCAGAGTTGTACTGATTTTTTTTTTGTCACTGCTTTGTGTATGCTTAAATGAGTTTATTTCTACTATTATATTTGTTATTTTTAACATTTGAAATTTTATGCAGCCAGTTATGGAAAATCATTAATAAATAGAAGTCTAAAGCAAAAAAAATTTTTTTTGGTCATGAGACAAGTTCTAACCCAAGCTTAAAAGGAAAACTTTATTGCTTTTGATCTTTTCTGAGTGTGAACACTAATGTTTAGGAGGTGAGTTGGGTATTGAATTATCCTATTTTATTGGGGTTCCTATCTTTTTCCAGTAGTTTGAAAATACTGAGCATCAGATGCTCAGATTGCAATTGCACAATTGTGTTACTGCTGACAGGTATCACAAAATGCATCTTCTAGGAAAGGCACGGTGTCAGTCTGGCATGAAAGCCACTTTTACTTATTAGTGGCCCAAATTGCAAGTGTCAAACCAACATCAAGAGCACAATATGATTTCAGACATCTTTTTAAAAGCACATGAACGGTGACTGATTTAGAAAAAGAGCCAATTAGAGAAACATTTCAAGTGTTTAAAGTGGAAACAGTCCAGTTTTGATGTATCTGTAAGAATTAAAGACAACTTTTTAATTTGCTTCATGTTTATATCATACTTGAGAAACTGATTTTAAGGGCTGGAGAGGTAGCTCAGCAGACTAAGTGCCTACTTAGGCAATTGCAGGGACCAGGGTTCTAACCCCAGCACCACAAGCTGTGCTGGCCCTACCCCCGTGCAAGCTGAGTCAGCCACCCAAACCAGGCATGGTGGTGCACGCCTATAATCCAAGCACTGAATGGGAAGGCTGAAAACAGCAGGACCGTGATAAATATGAGCTGCATAGTGAGATCCTGTATTAAATACATTAAAAAACAATAATGAGAAATAGATTTTAGGTTTTGGTTGGTCTCCTTAGTTGGAGGCTGATTTACTTTGTGGCCTGCATCGTGGAAGAAACAGGGAAAACACCCAGAGACCTTCCTAGAAGTTTATTAGAAACCCAAGGAAAGGCCATATGTAGATTTTATTATAGTGAGATTGATATGGACTCTCTGTGATTTATAGCTGATAATTTGATGACAATGAATTAGCTATGGTGTAGAGGTTATCAGAAAGAAAGGGATGCTATCTTTCAGAATCAGAAACTCATTTGTGATTTATCTCACCTTACTTATAAATTTTTTGCCGGAGTTCCACCTTTATTTATCTATCAAACAATGAGGAAATCATCGGGTACTGATCAATTCCTAAGGAATATTGGAGATTTAAATTGTTTTTCTCAAGTATAAAAAACAAATGAAAACTAGAATTAGCTAGATTCTCCTTGATTCATATCTCCAGAGTCCTAGGAAAAACTTGGAGGCTTGAAAAGTTTCCCCATTCCTAGGAAAGATGAGGCGGTCCCAGACAGGAATGAAAATTGGCAGTTTAATGTTGTGAACTTGTCAACACTGTTGGATAGAGAAACAAATGTTTGAAGGGCAAGAAAACTGAGATTTAGGCCTTGGAATAACATTTGAAAACAGAATTTCTGCCAAAGGTTTCTTAACATCCCTTCCCTTTAAAATTATAATAAAAATACCACAATATTCAATGAAATGCATACATTTGTAACATAAAAGCAGCGTGAGTCTTTGCATTCCCAACTAACGCAGGCTTTCCAGGGTTGCAGACAGTAGTACTCCTTGGGAGAATTTTTATAAAAAGCTAACCAGAATTTTAGTAGAAGCTGCTTCTGTTTCTGTATGCATAAAAGACAAACCAAGTTCGAAAAAGTATATGGAGCAGAAATTGATGATTACGAGGGCACTGTGACACTAATTTCACTTATTACAAAGGTGAAATTTCTCCTATTGGTCACTGTGCCATTAGTCAAATGTCACCATCTGGACAAAGCCATGTGTGGGTAGCTTTGGTCCACTCTGACTTGTCTTTTGGATTTTCTGATTTTTTCTACCCTGTCAGTGAATGGACAGTTTAGGGACTGTTTAGGGATGATTACTAACCTTAGTGATGAGTTTGATTTTATTTCTTGGTTCTGTTTTTGTTCTCTACATTTCTTTGTTTTATTCCTCTCCTCTATTTAACAAGACAAGCATTTGAAATCTAAAACAAAACATTTTTTAGAAAACAAGGCTGACTTATTAAAAAAAGTAAGTCATCAATATTCTCAACCCCAGTTAATTTTACCTTTATCTAGACTCTTCATAGCTAAGTTTATTTTTAAAAAACTGATCTCCTCTATGATAATTATCCTAATAAAGTTATGATGTTATAATCTATGGGTCTAGGAAAATAAAGCCAAGATTAATGTGTCTATGGTTCTTTAATCCTAGTCAGAGATCACTGC
>PVKN010026573.1:0-13785 GCA_004027915.1 Capromys pilorides | reverse complement strand
TTCCATTTTTTCAAGACACACCTTAAGATGTAAATATTAAGAAACACTTATTGATGTTGTCACTACGGTTCTGAACTGTCTCACTGATACACTGAAACTGTCTTCTACTTATCTCCTCATGATGGGAAGGAGGTTTTAGACCTTCTATCCAGGAAAGAAGTTAAATGGGTGTTTGGTGGAAGAATGAATAAAGAATAAGCTTAGAACATAGTAAAGTCCTGCCAAGAAAGACTGATTATGAAGAAGCATGAATACCATCCCAGACTTAGTTCAACTTAAATGAGTGACATTCAGAAATAAATTAGTGACATTCATTTTCAAATTAACTACCACTTAGGATTTTTGAACTTACATATCAGTTATATATCAGTTCCTCTTAATTTCCAAATACATTTTCATGTCAACAATTATACTACTTTAAAGAGCCTTCCATTTACACTGTGAGTAACCCATAAGCTAAACATGCATGCAGTGTTCTACTTCCAGTCTCGAGGGCCATGCATGCGGATCTAACCGATGGACTGCAGGCTTGGAGGGTGTCCACACTTTTGGCCATCACCACTCTCTTCTAGGCACACGCTGGGTGCAGCTCAGGGATAGCTGGCATGTGCGAGACTGGGTTTGACTCCCAGCCCAAGGGGAAAAAATGACTTCTTCACTTGAGTACCTTCTAAACTAAATTTCCTTTTTTTTTTTTAAATTATGGCCGGCTCAGCCTGCCCTGGGGGTGGGGCTGGCGCACCATGTGGTGCTGGGGATTGAACTGTGGTCCCTGCCGTTGCCTAGGCTTTCCTAAGCAAGTGCTTTAGACCACTGAACCATCTCGCCAGCCCTAAATTTTAATATTTCAAGCATTTCTACTTTCAAAATATCAGATACCTGAGATAACTATGAAAATCTGACTGATTTTAAATTAATAGTATTTTTACTTTGTAAGATATTTTCTATACCATGTAATAGTCCCAGTTCTGCTTTTCCTACACCTTATTTGAACTGTAGCCAATCTAAAGGGATTATCATAATTAAAAACACTAATAATTATGCTCATAATTATCTGCAAGGATATTATATCAAAAACCACAAAGTTTTACCTCTTTATATTTGATCTGCAGTATCTCAAACTGTGATTTCCAGTATTCAAAACTTGTAGAACAGTGCGAATTACAATTTTGTTTCTTGTCTACAGATTTCAACTATAAAAATAGAAATCAAAATATCTGCCTAGGAGGGCCAGAGAGATAGCTCAGTGGAGTAAGTGTTTGTCTGGCAAGTAGAAGGTCCTAAGTTCAATCCCTGGTACCACCAAAAAAATAAAAATCTGCCTAGGGTTGGAGAGATAGCTCAGCAGTCTAACTGCCTGCCTGGCAAGCTCAAGGACACAGGTTTGATCCCCAGCACCGCATGTGCAATGGCCCCTGAACTGTGGGCATATTGTGCTAGCCACCAAAACCAGGCATGGTGGCACATGCCAGTAATCCCAGCACTGGAGAGGCTGAGATAGGAGGATCACTATGAGCTTGAGCTGCATAGCAAGACCCTGTACCCAATAAATAAAGATTTGTACAACATAAAATAAAATATCTGCTTTTCTGCTTAGGGTGCAGTGGTTATAGCCTATGTACCTTAAATAGTTCAGAATCACAGATGGCTGGAAGACATTCATAAACCATTTTTTCATAAATTTTACACATGATCTTGAAATGTAATATGCCTATAATTTATTTATAATTTTATTACAATACCATTATACATTGAACAACTTCTGCAGTTGTTCTCTATCATTACAAACATGACTAAAATCCCCTGTAATGTCCCTGAAGACCATTCAGGTTTTCAACCTCTTATCAGAACTTTACAACAAGCTTTGTGTATACCTCTATGGCATCTTTTAATGAACCAGCTAACAAGAAAAAAGCAGCAGACTGCTCAAAGCGCTGTTTTCCAAGTAAAGCGAAAGCATTCTTCAGAGCAGCTTTGCGCCACCTCTCTTCACTGAAGTTGTGGCTGAAAAATGATGTCATTTTTTCATCGTGCTGTGACCTGGGAACAGAGCAGACACCCGTGACTGGATAAAGGTTGACTGCAACGTTAATCCTCCCCAGAACATGCGAGAGTAGGGGATTAAACCCTCAAAGCCGTCACTTAACACAAGAGCAGTAACTGTCACTAAAGGTACCGCTGCCGACGCCTCTTCCCTTCTAAGGAGGAACACTCGTACTGCTGCGCATGCACGCACAGGAAGCACGAGGAAGGCTTACTGTCCAATGCGCTTTCAGCAACATTGCTTCTAGAGCATTCTGCAGCTTACATTAAGCTGAAAATGTATTTTTCCCATTTGGTGCAGATTCAGTAACAAAGTCATAAGTAGGTACGTTGATTTGATCGGATCATTTTCAAAAACATTAGTTTTCTGACCCCAAACATTATTTCACTCCTTGAGATCACAACTTACCTAAACAGACCCCAAACTACTGCTTTCTTCTTCATGGAAAGGTAGAATAATGCAGCATCCAAGGCATCATTATTCCGTTGAAAAGAAGCTTTGGCAACCTAAATAGTAAATAAAGTGTTACTGCAACCGTCTGACAAAACAATAGCACTCAGTTAATCAACAATCAGTTCTTGGGTTAGAGAGATAGCTCAATGGCTTAAATGCCTGCCTTGCAAGCACAAGATCCTGAGTTCAATCCCTGGCACTAAAAAAAAGAAGACTACAAAACAATTAATTCTTTCCCATTACCTCCATGGCTGACAGAACTATGGAAATGGGGAAACCTAGCTATACTCCGGTCACTGGTACTTTTCCACACACACACCTAGACCCAAGACATGGAGGACAGCGAGCGTTCCTGGCTACTCACCACATAGCCAGCACCTTTCCTGATCATTCTGAGCCCTCACAGAGTGAGGGACCATCTCCACTCCACTCTACACATGAGGACCACAACACTGAGAGACCAATGCATGGCTGTAGATCACGCAGAAAGGGCTGGGGCAGGATTAGAGTTCTGATGGCAATAAAACTAACATGAGAAGCAACAACAAACCAGGATCTAACAGATGTGATCACTTCTTGAAAATTCAACATACTGCATTTCCTTAATGTTTTATGAAAGTTAAATGTTACTGTCTATGGTAAATATGACTTCATAACTGAAGGTTCTCTCAAGCAGTACTGATACAGACATCTCTGATCAACAGTTATACACACTAAGTAAAGAAACTCATTTTACAAATATATTAATATTTGACCAGACTTCAAAAAACCTTTCAAACAAATTTTGACAATTCTAAAGGAAACATTCTTTCCGGCATGTAATTAAAATACAAAAGGTCCAAGCTCCTGTATTTTGAAGGGCTCATAAATTTGTTCTCTGCCCTTGAGCTACACCTGAAATGCCTGGCTTACAAATCTATCTTTACTAATTCCATGAAAAAAAGATTTCAATAACATATAACTCTCCATGTACTGGTAACACCCTCAAACCTACAGATGAAGTTGCTGAGTTCATACAGAAGTCGCTCCTGTGGGTCCAAAGTTAACAACGTGTGTGCACGTATCTGACCACACAGCACTAAACGTCAGAGTACAGGCCCTGCCCTAGTTCTCCATGACACTGACATCACCTCCTCTGCAAATAACAGAACTGAGAGGCATCAGGAAGGCCCCGGTGTTGTTCCTTCGTTTTCACGGACTATTGCACAGTTGTTTCAGTGCTGCCACAGATACATTCAAGTGCACAAAACTCAAAATCATTTTTACTGAACATGTTAGGTATGTAAAGAAACTCTGTTACTTATCAGAGTAGCCATGCATAAGATCCTTTATACAAAAGGAATAGCTTTTCTATGTAATATAAAGGATGAGCCTATGCTTTCTAAATTTAATTTTTATATTTTATTAAAATAAGGGCCATCTCAACCAATAACAAAATACTGTTACTCCTTAGGCATATTATAAATTCAGTGTATAGGGCCGGTCAGAGAGCTCAGTGGATTAAAGCACTTCATTAGGCAGACACAATCCCCAGCTTGCTGTGCCAGGCCCCGCCCCTGGGGCACACTGAGATAGCGAATGAGACTGGGCCTGGTGGCACATGCTGTAATCCCAGCACTTGGGAGGCTGAAAAACAAGAGGATTTCTACAGACTCCACCTGTGTAGTGAGACCCTGTAGACGTTATACTAAATACAATCAATCAACCTCAATTCAGTGTATATAGTAGAAGAAAACTGATATCATATTACATGTACATTTTACAAAGGTCAAGTTTTGGAATCGCTAAAAAATATTAATTAAACAATTTTCAAGATCTTTAGAAATACAGACTGGGGCCCACAACCTGTTTCCTAGGGGACGGCTTTTTCCTTCAAGACCGTTCTTGAAGTCCAAAGCACCAGTTACCTTTTCAATGCATCTTCGCAGTGTGCTGACGTTCCTCACCCACCACCCGATGCCCATAGCTCTCAGCTCTGACCACTGAGGGTCCCCTCTCTGGATAGCTGGGATCATGGTGATCAGTTCCTCCTCAGCCTCAGAATGAAATGCCCAGGCAAAATGGCATGTAGACACACCTACATAGAATAGGAAGGAGCAGCCTTCAGAGCTACCAGAAAAAAGAAAAGCAATCTTTTGCACAATCACTCACCTGAAATGCCCTGTCCAGTAGCTGCAGGAAAGTCTGTCACAATTCAGGATGTCAAGACTATAAGCTTTTGAATGTAAGACCAGTGAAAATCTTTTTTTTTTTTTTTTTTATGAACATACCTGCTTTTTTCCCCATAGAAAAACAGAAGCACCAACACTCAGTCCTTGGAAAACTGCTCTCTGGCTATTGAGGTACCCACAGGTATGCACATAGGGCTCATGCCCCAAGCGGCACTCATGTCTGCCTGGCTGCAGACCATGCCCTGCACACACCCTTGCTCCACTCTCCCCCAGCCAGGAAGTGGGGGGTCATGTCACAATACTCCTTAAGTCCACTGCAGTTTTGGTCCACACCAGGCACAAAGCATGTCCTTAGCAATAGCCCTCTGCCTCGTGCTTGCTTAACGCTGCTGCCTAACGCCGGTCTGCCATCGGGGTGAAGAGCCAACACAGACTCAGCGACATCATGTGCACTTGCAAGGGCACGCAGGTGCTTAAAACAGTGCACAGACCACGCTATTCCACCCAGAGGAGGTGACGACCAGGACACGGCGGGAGCACAGCTCAGAGCTGACACAGAGAGTGCCACCATCCAGAGGGACGCTGCTGCCTGGGCCGGGCTCAGTAGAAGAGAAGGTGACACAGACTGGCCTGAACAGCCATCCTTTGACTCATTTCGAAAACCAGGTCAACAACAGTCATATTACAACATAGGTCTCTCAAAAGAGGAAGACCATTAACACTATGTACAATTTTCTCATTACCAATCACTATAAAATTCACACAACCACTATAAATAATGTTGTCTCTTCAACTTTTCACTATTAATATTTATATACAAACATGTCACAAATTAATGCAACAAGTATAATAAAATGTAACCAATGTAATACATGTAATAAAACATGGACAAAATTTGATTAGTTTTCTCACTATTTAAATCTTTGTATGGTTTAAGAACAAATTACTTACCAACTAATGTTCTGCTCTAGAGCCTACTGTTATATATAATGTAAATTGTAACCCTTTGCTATCATAAAATCAACACTATAAAAGAATATAAGATAACCTCTATACCTCCTTCATAGGGGTACCCTCTATATCCCCTTAACATATTTTATTACATTATAAAGTTTTTATTATCATTAAGAAACAAAAATGTGCACAAGCTTATCAAAAAAAGACAAAGCAGCACAATTAAGAGAGCAGAAAGATCCACCTATTACTCCCCATTACCTGCCTGATTTTTTCCTTACTTCTAAGCATGTGGTCTTAAGCTGATGTCTGATTTATTTCACTTCACATTAGAGTCAAGGTGCTTCCTCAGAGAGGAAGGGGATCGGGAGAAGGGGCATTGACAGAGGGGGCAACAAGAAGGGGCATCGAGGGAGGCATCGAGACGGGGGCATCGAGAGAGGGGCATCGAGAGGGGTCATCAAAAGGGGCATCGAGAGGGGGGCATCGAGAGGGGAAGTATCGAGGGGGGGCATCGAGAGTGGGGAGGAAGGACACAGAAGAAGGAATTGGGATGTGTGTTGTTTATGTGCCGACTCCACACAAGAAACAGAATCATTATGTACTACAAATGTGCACTAATGAAAAGATAATTTTTATGCTTGTTCTGGCAGCAACTATACTAAAATTTAAAAAGTTTTAAAATGCATAAAAAAAAAGAGCAGTGAACAGATATGGAACACACTGCATATGAAGTTACTATGGGAGAAAAAACCTGGGGCACCCACAGGCCTGCACTTCACGGATTCACCAAGGCAGGCTGCTCTTCACAGTTATGTCCACTCTGCTGACGTTGTTTTGGTTTTCTCTGTTTTATTTTTTGAGTCAGGGTTTCACTGTGTCGTTCAGGCTGTCCTTTCACTCACTATGTAGCCCAGGCTGGTCTTCAACTTGTGGTGATCCTCCTGCCTCAGCCTCCCAATTACTGGGATTACAGGCATGAGCCACCACACCTGAGCTTTTTTTTTTTTTGGATTCTTGGTACCGCCCAAAATTTATTTATTTATTTGTTTGTTTGTTTGTTTGTTTGTTCTTTTGAGTCCTTATACTAGGGAGACTATACGGTACTGGCATATGTAGGTCTGGTTTATTTCACTAATGAGTATATGTTCAAGATACATGCATTTATATATGAAGTCTTGTAGTCTATCATCCCTTATAGCTCAGTAATATTCCATTTTAAGAAAGAAAACACCACATCTTTCTCAACCATTCTTCAGAATCTGATGAGCATTTTGGTTATTTCCAAGATCTGACTATCACAAATTGTGCTGCTATGCACATAGGTGCACAACCATCACTATGATACGATGTTTTCAGTTCTTCTGGTAAAATTCCCAGTAGGGGGAGAGCTGGATTGAATGGGATTTCCAGTCCTAGTTTTTTAAGGAGTCTCCACACTGCTCTCCATAATGGCTACACCAGTCTGCATTCCCACCAGCAGTGGAGAAGACCTGAGCTTTTTTTTTTTATCCCTACTAATTATTTAACTTGTTCTCTGAAAATTGTGCTCCAGACTATACACTACAACACTGGTCACTTTCACCTCCAATGTTTTAATTACAATCAAAGGGAAGATGTTAACTTGAGAAATCCTTAAGAATTAGAAGTAGTCAGCTCTTCCTAAACAAGGTAAACAGCTGCCATTAAGTAAATGAACACCATTGATTATGATTTCAAACTTATAAAGCACAGCCTAGTGGCAGAGACTGATGAAAATCGTAACACCAGGTATTGCTACCAGGCTGAGTCTTGGGATCAAATACTCTTCTAGGAGTGGAAAGCAGCACAATTTTTCTAAAGGCTGTTGTGTGAATACTCCAAACTATCAAGAGTGTGAACTTTGCATGCTACGGTCTCAATAATTCAACTGCTAAGAAACATGCGGAAACCGCTGGAAATGAACATGCATATTTATATGCAAGGTTATAAGATGACTCACAATGGCAACTCAAATCTTAAAAACCAATTTGAGCAAATATTTCAAAACTAAGGAGCTGGGCACAAAAATACAGTTCAAACACATGACAGATCATTAGGCAGCTGTTTAAAATCGTGTTTTCAATTATCACATAGAAGGTACAGGATAGCAAACACTGCATCGGCTAGAACCTGAAAGAGAAAAGTGTAATTCGAAGGGTACAAGAGACACTGGGAAAGGAGAAGGAACTTATTCAAAAAGAAAGAGTTATTGTCTCTTTTTTTCAATTGATTGTACTTTTTTCTTCTTAATTTCTTTTTTCTTTCAATTTTACATGCATGTATCTTGTAATATGAGTAACTGGTTGGAAGACAACACTATGTACTATGACAAATACTGTGAAATTCATATTACTTTGTGAAGTGAAATTCTGCACCATTTGTAATTTTTTGTTTTCATTCTAATTTGTACTCACTTTAAAAAATGAAAACACAAGATGATTAGGGTAATCATCATGCGAAGAACAAGTTATCAAGCTGGTCACATCAGGGCACCCTAGCCCCTGTCTCATCTGACATTCATTCTCTGAGGAACTGACAACCCAGTGTGTAAGCGCTCAGAAACCACACTGGTTGAGCAAAGGTCACAGGACAGTGCTCAAACACACAGGAAAATGGCAATCAGATAAGGGCAGACACAAGACCTTCAGGCAGGGAGGGCCACACACATGCTGACGCCCTGCTGCAAGTCCACAGCAAACACACCCCGCACCTCCACGGAAACCCACGTGTACCTTGGTGAAGCAGCTGGACCCGGTAGAGAGGCGGCAGCGACGTCAGGAGGCACGTGTGCAAGCGCATGGCCAGCAAGTACCGCAGGCCGCACTCGTCCAGCGTGTCTCTTCCTGAAGTTTAAGTAGAAAACACACTTGGGGAAAAAGTTCAGTAGGGCAAACTAACAAAAATAATAATTACAAAATAAACATTAAATTCTACAAATCTGTACAAACTATAAGATTTTAAAATGTACTCTTCTGTGATTCTATCTTTAAGAGGAGCGTATCATTATACAAAATGTGAATATTAAAACTTATAAATAAAAAATCATTTTAATTCTAACTTGTACTAATTTGTAATTCTATCTGTAATAAATCCAATTCTTACTGTAAATAATAGCATTTATACTCATAATAAATGGATACTGAAATCAAATAAAATATATTGACTACAACAAGGTAGGTAAATGTTCTTAAAATATTTCCTCCATAAATTTTGATGAGATTTAAGGACAGATTTACATAACTAAAAGTAACATAATTTGTTGCACAATTAAACAGGTAATACTTTCTAGGCCACTTAGCCAGACTTAAAAAACAGTAATACTAGTTAAGTGTTCCACAATTAAGTTGAATCTAAATCTTGATCCCACAAATTTCCTTATTCAAACATGATTCCACTTAGTCCAGCTGAACAAAGGTCTGAAAGAAGGGCCTGCCCAGGACGTGCTCAGAAAGTGTGGGCTAAGCAGCGGCTCCCAGAAGAAAACTGAGGTTTCAATCCCAAAGTTTAAGCGCCAGCGCTTCCCATGACCGACATTCACTCAGCCACTCATCCCTTCAACAGCTTTACTGCCCACTGCCCACTGCCCACTGCCCGGGAGGCCCGGTTCAGGCGCCAGGGCTTAGGCACTAAGCAGGAAGCTCTGTTCTCATGGGGTTTAGATTTTAGGAGGAAGACACAGTAAGTAAATCACATGTGGCAAAGAATGCCATGGAGCAGCAGCAGAACTGAGAGACAGAGAACGCAACAGTGAGAGGGTCCTATTTTCTGCAGTGTAGCCACGGAAGAACTTCCCAGGAAGACAAAATTTCAGCAGAAATCTGAGATTTCTGGATAGCAGACACAGAACACTCTGTGCAGAGAAAAGAGGGTGCGCAAAGATCCTAGAAAGGTAAGGAGTGTGCTTGTGCTTCTGGGACAGCAAGGAGGTCAACACGGAGTGGAAGCAAGCACAGGTTGTCGGGGCCCAAAGACCACCGCAAAGTGACACGGGAAGCCACCATGTGTGCAGAGGGGATGAACTACTGGCAGGACAGGAAGCAGTCTGGAGCCTCTGTCAGCAAGCAGGCAGGAGACCAGTGACCTGAGCCACGTGAGAGCTGCAGGCAGACAAGAAGTGCAGAACTGGTCGCATCCACCAGTGGACAGTGCATGGGGTATGAGGAAAGTCAGGGTCCCACCTGAGCAAACGGACCCTCTCCTGGAGGTGTGCAGCCCCTTTATCTGAACTTCACTTCCCACCTGTGAATCAGAGACATTTGTCCTGCCTCGCTACCACATGGATGTTCAATGTGACCAGGTAAGCTCTTTCCATATTGCTGCCTAGAGACAATTTTGTATCAGAAAGTTTAAGCTACCTTTCACGGGTTATGGCATTCCTATTTTCTTAACATTCCAGAGTAAAAACTCTAATACACAGTAAGTATGCAACAAAAGATTACGATTACTCTGGGAAGAATCTTGCCCTATTACATACAGCCCTCCCTCTGACAGTTAGTGGTTGTTTCTTCCTTCTTAATTCACATAGCTAGAAAATAGGATACAGGCAAAACCCTCTAAGTCTCTTATAATTTAACCCATAGAAGGGAAACCGGGGGACATTCTGCAAAGGCATAAACCTATGCATAGTGGTATTTTCTAACTGGCTCCGAGGAATGTTCTTTTTTACCCAAACTTGGAGATCTTATGAAATAGTTAAGAATACAGACTAAGAAGAAACAATTTTTCCGCAAATAAACCCCAATTCTTCCACTTAATGCCTATGTGATATCACGAGTCATTTAATTTCCTAAGAATCAGTGTTTTCTCCTATAAAATTTAATAGCTGCACACCTACTAAAAGAATATAATTAAACAGGATAAAGTACAAAATGTGCCCGGCACACAGTAATTCTTCACTCCTGCACAATATTTATTGAATGAGTGAATGAGTGATCACTCTGTTTTGGTTTCCTTTAATAATTCCACTGTTTACAGTCAGTACCTTTACCTACAACTACCTGCATGGAAAAGGATGAAATCCAGTTCCAGGGGCTGCCAAAAATTTTCTAGTTACAGAATGAATCTGTCAAAGTACACATTACTTAAATAAAATGAAAACATCTGTCTCATCTGAAGAGAGCTTTTACATAAATCATGAGGCCCTGTAGTCTCATAATTTCACAGAAAAATTAACAAATGAGTCATTAACAGCACTCAAAGAAAAAAGAAGTATGATTCAATCTCTTTGAAAAAGGATTAGCCACAGAGGTATATCCGAGTTAGGAGTATTTCTACTGAAGAATTTTAATTTTATGTTTTATTAAACAATGTGTACTTAACAGAAAAATAAAATATCAATAAAATAAGAACATTTTTAAAAGGATATTATATACCCAAAAATCACACACACACACACACACACACACGCGCGCGCACACAGGTTTCAGTGTACGGAGGCACAAGAAGCCACACACAGACTTCCCAAGTCCACAGCGGTCATCTGTGCAAGTGAGCGCCTGACTCCTTCTACAGCGAAGCAGCTCGCAGGGCAGCAACTGTCCGTAAGGGGCCTTTTCCCTACACAGTGAGAGACACACTACAGCTTGGCATAAACAACTGCGACACTGGAAAACCCAGCACTTCTCTATGCACTTTACACATTCACAGCAAGACCACTTACCTGAGTAGTGCTTATCTCTGTTTTCATCAAGCTCCGTGCTGGTGGTGGCCACAGTGTCAGCCAGGGCCACCAAGAACATCTGCTCCAGCCGCGTGAGGCCTGGCAGACTGGAATGCATGAGGTGACTGGACAGCACCCTAGCATGTTCTTGGCCAAAGTAAGCTGGCCCATACTGGGAAAGGTTTATGACTTTGGATTTGTTTTCTCTCTTTTCCGGCTCTAAATCAATATCATCCGTCGTTATATCCTGGATCTGGAACAGCTCCGAATACTGATCCTCAGCGTGGCTCTCAGGACGGTCCTCAGAGCCCTGCGGCACACTCGCACTTTCTTCTGAAATTCTATAGGTTGCATCCTGATCTGCAGCAAGCAGCGCATACAGCGGCAGTGGCGGAATGGAGTCGATCTCGGTGTAATCACGAGTGCCATCTTTGCCTATGGTGACTGTGTCCTTTGCTGTGCTGCCACTTACACTAATAGTTCGAGAGAGATGTCGCTTACCTCCTTCTCCAGCATCAGGGTCTCTAACTATTGCGACTTCACCCGCAATACATTTCACTAAATGAGACAGAATGGCCTTAGCTCTACGAACCCTCCCTAAGTCCATCAACTCTAAAAGCTGAGTTGGATGATACTGTGGAAGAGTAGGGGACAGTACATGTGCAGCCTCAAATAAGCCACCATCCTGAACTACAGTTGGGGAACAGGAAACATCATCAGCAACAGCTGTTCCTTCAACCAGACTTTTCCTTGCCATCGTACTTGCTTTCAAGAAAGAATGCTCTTGCAGGACAGTCTCTTCCACGCTGGCACTATCAACTTCAGTGTCTCCAAACCTGACAGCATGTTTCCACTGGGCATACACATGCATCTCACAGTCCATGCCCACAACCAATATCCCGTCTCTCACCCATGAGAGAGAAACAGGCAGAGAAGGGGTGCCATCAACAGATGACACCAAGTCTATGGAGCGGAGAAGGACCCATCTTGACCGAACTCCTTGCTTGATGCTACCGCCGAGAGGTAAAGTGATAACAGCGACCCCATCCTTACTGTTGGTCTGCTCGGTCACAATTCCTGAGAGCCTGCCATACATGAAGATGTTAGCACCAACTCCCACAGTGAGAATGTGGGAGCCGTCTTCTTTAGACACCCAGTCCAAATGCACCAAATGCTTGATGTTTGGAATAAGGTAGCGATCCTTGCTTAAAAGTGCATCTGATTTGCTGTACACAAAAAGATTACTGTCCACACTGACCCTTGAGTCAAGCACACTCCCAACCTTAACCAAATCATCAAGATGAATCGTTTGCTCTAAAACCCATTCAGATCCTCCTGTTGACTCACATTCAAATATGCAAACGTGCATGGAGAATTCTTTAGAAACCAAGCCATTGTGGTGGACAGGCTGCTTGTAAGCCACGGCCAGGCGGCCTGTGTAGGAGCAGCTGACGGCCACAGGCCTTCCCACAATGCTCACTGTGCTGCTGTTGGCGTCTCCCTCGTCATTCATCAGGGGCCACCTCCTCCAGTGGTATGTCTCCTGTTTGTCGCCTGGAGTACCTGGAGAGCTGGGTTCCATACAGCACTTCCAGAAACGTACTTTATTGTCAGAGCAAGTTGTGACCACTAAGTAAGGTGCAAGGCACACTGGATAAATGGAAGAGGAACTCAGATGACCTTAAAAAGAAGAAGATAGAGCCACAAAGTGATATGCAAATGATCAAATTCCTGTCATCTGGTGTCCTACCCTAAATATCCATTGCCCAAGGTTTCCACAGAAATCTTCAACAGTCCATCAGCAAAATAAGAACATGTGAGAATAATCACTTCACTAGTTTTTAGATAATTAAATTTAAATGGGACAAGCATTTCATTAAAATAAAACTCAACACTGAAAAAGATGTAGTATTTTTATACAACGGAATATTACTCAGTTATAAAGAATGATAAACTAGAAGACTTCATATATAAGCGGATGTATCTTAAACATATACTCACAAGCGAAAATAAACCAGACCTACATGTGCAAATATCATATAGTCTCCCTAGTGTAAGAACTCAAAAGAAGAAATAAAAATGGAAAGGCATAACACAGCTGAATGGAAACTAAGAACTTAAGTGTTAAACTACAAAGTGACTGCAAACAGAAATAATAGGAAACATGGCAGGAGCAAACCATGCACTTATATGCACAGGATGAATTAGACAATGGTCCTAAGAACCACCAATATATTTTTCACACTGCGGATAGCAGTGGGTAACACTATAATTATGCTTGGAATGCCTGTCATTCTTGTCTCTTAGATTTGTGCTGCTTCTAATGTAATTTCAGTTACTGCTATACTCTCTAAAGTAAATGACTGCTTTACAAGAAAACAAAAAAGGGCATTAAATGAGAGTAAGAGACTAGAAAAAATGACATAGGATTGATCGGCTACAATTTTGTATATACTTAGATTTCTAAATGTGTAAAAATGTGT
>PVKN010026572.1:0-13789 GCA_004027915.1 Capromys pilorides | reverse complement strand
AAGAAAAAGGAGAGGAAAAGAAGAAAAAAGTGAAAAGTAGAGATGAAGACGATAACAACCTTCTGAGGAAGACTGCTTTTCTTTTTTCTTTTTCCATTTGGCAAAGGCTTAGGTCAAGCTTGGCCAGTCTAGAACATGGACCAATACTTGCCACAGTTTAATTATATTTTATTTGTGTGATCATTTATTCTTTTTTTTTCTTTCTAGACTAGAAGTGTCATAAGCCCAGTGATCATATTTGTGTTTTTCCTTACCTTTAATGCCACAGTAAATACTTACATAGCAGAAGATCCAGTGAATGAATAAATTACTAGCCTCAGAGTTATCTGGAGAGCTTGTTTCAAATGCTGCTTTCCCAGCACCACCTCCGTCAGAATCTTCACAGGAGCCCAGGTGACAGGTACTGTCACGACATGAACTGGCAGGGCTCGAGGCTGTGGCCCCGGCCAGCTTCGCCCAGCCCCTCGGGCTCGGTGACTTTACCCAAGGACAGTGGCCGTCCCCACGGGGCAACAGCAGCTCGTGCTGCAGAAAGAATCTCCTCCCGTTCACAAACAGACGTGGAGATGCGACAGATCCGGGGCTTTTCGTTGTTGGCTTCTTTTCTGTTTTCCTTCTGTCCTCCTTTTTGTTGTCGTTTTGTTTTGAGAGTCTCGCTGTATATAACTCAGGTAGCCTTGAACTCACTGTGTAGCCCAGGCTGGGCTCAAGCTCATGGAGATTGTCCTGCCTCATCTGCTAAAGCGCTGGGATTGCAGGCACCACGGCCGTGCCCAGCTGGCCCTTGACTTGTGACCTGGAAGACTGCCTTGCCTTCCTGTCTTTTTCCTTAAAATTTGCACAGCCTCTGGGCAGGAATGTGCAGGAGGAGCTCAAGCCCCAGTTCTTCACGTAGGCCCCACAGACGCTGCAGGGAACAGGTGGAGGGACTGACCATGCCACCGGTAGTAGGAGACCGTTTGGGATGTAGGAAGGAACCCTAAACAAAACGAGCTGTAGGTTGCTTTGCTTGGGTTTTCTTTTTAAGCTAGGCCTGTTAAAAGGAATTGAGGGCCGGGGAGATAGCTCCGTGACACAAGTGCCAGCCTGGCAAATGCAAGGTTGTGAGTTCGAACCCGGGTCCTGCAAAAAAAAAAAAAAGGGGGGGGGATTGAAAGCAATCAGTGGGCATAAGGGGAAGAATATACTTGATGTAATACTTAGGAATCTGAAAGGCAACTAAAAAAGCTTGTAGATATTCCTACAACGCATCCCCATTGCATTGTTTTTTCTAGTAAGTTCACATGATCTGCTTTTGCCAAAAACAAAACGATAAAAGCGGCCTCTGAATATATTTCCGAAGATGTCGAGCAGATGTCAGTGTGGTCGTCTTCTCATCTGGGAGTAGCCTGCCAGAAAGGCTCACTTGCCCTCCCTCTTTGATTTCCACCATCTTACATACATTCTTCTGTGACAGCATCGTCTACTTTATTTCTTAGCTAATTTCAGGTTTGGATTTCTTTGCATTTTCCATGGATTTAATAGAATTGATGTAGAATTACTAATTTTTCTGTATGAGAATTTTGAAACATTTTGGGGAACAGTATAGGGTATAGGGAAATCCCTGGCTCATGAAGTGTTTTACATACGGAACATAGAAGTTAGAAGACTTGTTAGGTAAGAGGGTTCAACTTTACTGTCTCCAAGATGACACTAAAGGCCTTGGTTGTGTCCTTTTGCCAGACTTGTGTTTCCTTTGGGTGGGTGAAGTCTGCACCGTGGACCACCTGCAAAGCAGTGCCCCTGCCCTCCTCCTGCGCTCCCTGGTCAGCTGCTGCTGGGGAATAGCGCAGGAGGAGGCCACTGCACACTGGGAGTGGACCCCTGCCCCACAGCTCTGTTTCAGGTCTAATCTGTGCCCTGAAGTGTAGGTTCTGGCCTTGCGCTCTTCAAAATGTAGATCCATGTAATTCCACAGCCTTTCATTCTTTTGGTGGACTGGGGATTGAACTCAGGGCCTTGTGCATCAAGCAGACACTCTACCACCGAGCTGTATCCTCAGCCCTTCGCGTTCTTGATTCAGCTGACATTTCCCTCATTCCCAGAAGATAAACCTTGTCTCTGCCTTCTCAGACGTCAGTGCCACCCAGTTTTTTCCCCTTTGCTGCCTTCCCTGAGAAACAGTTCAAGTCACACCCCATTTCCCAACATAAAGTATCCCCGGTAGTCTTCTGTCCTTTTCTTTCTTCCTGTCTTAGAGCAAGCACTGGTTTGGTTTGCCTCTCAAGGTAGGAGCGTAGGGTGAGTGTGCTCCCTGGCACTTGGAGTCGTGCTTCCTGATCGTTTCTATTCTCTTTCAGTTTCTCTCTGTTCACTGGATTCTTTCTCCTTCCACCCTTGCTCCCCTTTAGTACTGGACATCACACTTTGAGGTAAGGTCTTGCTGAATTGCCCAGGCTGGCCTTGAATGCCTCCTGCCTCCTAGGTCAACCGTATCATCCATGCATTCAACCTTCCAACATGACCATTTAGTGGGTCGCATCCTCCCCCCCCACCCCCCGTTCAGTATTAACGAAGTGCTCACTCAGGACCTTGCACTTGCCAGACAAGCACATTTCACTGAGCTGGCTCCCCGGCCCTAGGGGGTTAAAGTTTTAAAACTTAATAGTGTGGAGGGCGGGACAGGGATGTCTATACAATGTTTTCAGTATTAAGGAATGAACCCAGTACCTTGCACATGCTAGGCAAATGTTCTGTCTCTGATCCAAATCCTACCCTGTAAATTTATGCCTATATTTAAAGGTTTTGGTAATCTGGCAGATCCAAAACTGTTTTGTTCTGCTGTGTCAGGCTCCTGAAGCTACTAGCATGTCTGTGAGGTAGTTTTAAAATCTAAATTTGTTTAAAAGAGCTTTCCAGTTTACATGGTAGGTATACACCAGGGAAAACAATTCAAAGAGAAACCAAATACATGCACTTTAAATAACATCATCTGCTTTTTTGGATCTATGCAGCTTTTCAAAAATACTTTGATGTACTTATCCAAAACCTGATCTGTTTTGGGATAAGAGGAAGATTCTTGTACTGAAGTTTCAGAAGTCAGAGGCCTTTCCTTTCGTCCTTTTATAGTTGTTCATTCAGTACATATTAGACCAGTGGTCCTTTGCGTACTAGAGTTGTACATAGCAGGGGATACACTGATATGACAGGCCTGGCACAACTTGCCACACTCAAACAGCTGCACAGATAACTCATTCTCTTCTGAGGATTTTTAGTCCCATATTGGAAATGCTGGGTAGAAGGTCTATCTTCTGTTAAAATGCAAGTTTTAGAATTGAAGTGATTCATCTGTCCCTTTAGTTGAGTTATCTGGGCATGTTTCATAGACCACTTTTGGATTGGTTTTGTAGCTAAGAAAGCACAGAGGAGACACTGATAGGCTACGTCTGTTTGTGTTTATTTACATGAAGCAAGGACATTACCAGAAAAGGTCTGACAAGGTGATAGTGAAGAGCCAGGGCTTCAGGCTAAGCCGCAAATTAGCTGAGTGACTGGGGTCAGGTCACTGGTGGATGATACTTTTATCTGTAAATGGATGCGATCTGTAGTCTTTTAAGGTTTCTTTTGGTGCTGACATTTATGATTCTGCCAGAGGAACTGAGAAATCTGAGGAATTTTAAGGTGTTTCTGTGTGGTGGGTACAGACATCCAGGAGCAACCTGCGCTGGGCATTGTGGATATGTGGCTTGGACTTTTAGTGGCAGGAATGAAGTTCTGTAACCCTAGAACATAGCTCATGACAGGTCATGTACACTTAGTTCTGTGTGACAGAATGACTGAACTACAGCCTGGCAGGCATGCCATTGGGACAACAGAAAGCAGAGCGAAGACGACTTAGGGTGAGGAAGACTCTCTCCCACTAGGGACCGTGAGACCCCACCAGTTCTGTGATCAGTGACCCGAATTCCTGGAGTCCTCTAGGGGCAAATCCACAAATCTCTTGAGCACTTTATTGAATAGTTAAGCATCCTTTATCACTGTGATTCTCATAGATTTTTTACTAACAGCCTACGCATCGAAAAGATGCTGTACAAACAAACTGGAGTAGCACAGTGGGCTGCCTCTCAGCAGCGTGTGATGTCTGCTACCTCTGGGAGCCTTGCGCATCACTGACAGAATGAATAGAGGCTTTGCTGGTACTTGGGAGAACCAGCTATGTGTCAGACACTGCAAAAAGTATTTTATGTGGAGTTGGTGTGAAGACAGAGGACCCTTGAGGATAGATAATAAATATGATTTCCATCTTACAGTCAAAGAAATTGGGGTTCAAATAGATCACTAGATCACCTGGATAGACTCCGTTCTGGACCTGTGGTTGATAAATTTACCATTCTTGAAGTTTCTTCCCCTTCAAACAAAACTTCTTACTCTAAATGTTACACCTAAGTCTTGTCCCTTTGTAACTTTCATACTGTAGTGTCGCTACTCTGTCCAGAGAAATTACTTGAATGTTTTCATGTGAAAATTTATGTAGTTCTAAGGAGTAACGTTCTGGGTTTAAATGAATGTGTACTCTCATCGGAGTAGAAACATTTGATGTGATTGATATTTATGTTGGTATTCATGGATACCCCTTTTGTCATTTTAGAAGGTTCTAGTAGAATAAAAAAACAAAAAATATTGGTTTTTACATTATTGCCCCAAGTCAATTTAAGAGTAATGAAATGTTGCCTTTATGAAATAAGTAGGGACAATGGTAATTAACTCTGCTCATCTACATTTTGCAAAAATATAGTGTAGCTGTCCTGTGAGACTGAGATGTTTTTAATTTTTAAGTTCCTTCTATAGAATCACTTAGGAGTGCTTAAGGAACAGATCCTTAATGAGAGAAGGATGAGAGGATGTGGACAAGAGTAACTTTAAACAGTGAGGGGGAAGTGTTCAGTGCAGCGGAGAGGCGACAGGCAAGGAGGGCTTGGGACCTGGCCGCAGCTCAGCCACGGCTCATTTGCCCGGCACACACAGGCCCTGGCTTCGACTGTTAGTACCACACAGACAAAAGGGGCCTGGGGTGCTCATTTGCTTTCCACTGCCCAGGAAGTCCTGACATGAGCATCAGTATACTTGCCATTCATTAAAGAAAATTCTTTCCTCTCCTGGAATTCATTGTACATATTGGTAAGCTTGTGAACATAATATACCGAAGGCTTATGTTTATAAAGCATTTCTTAGCGAGTAAGACAGTGCTAAGTTTCAGCAGCTTGTGCAAAAACAAAAAAAGCATCTCATTTTCTTTTTCTCCTTGTCTCTGTCTCTCTCCTGAAATGGATGTCTCCCTATGTTGCCCAAGCTAGCCTTGAACTCCTAGGTTTAGGTAACCCTCCCTGTTCAGCCTCCAGAGGACCTGCCACTATGTGCAGGTACCACAGTGCCTGGGACCTTCTTTTGCTTTTTTATTTTAATTTTATTTATTTATTTATTTATTTAGTATTTTAGGGAGAAGTCTACAGGGTGTTCAGGGTCTCAGTACTTGATTGGACTCGTAGTGATTCCCCTGTTTACAGCCTCCCAAGAGCTGGGATTACAGGTGCATGCCACCACGCCCAGTCTCAACTGCCACCTCAGTGCGCCCCGGGGGCAAGGCCTGAATGGCAGGCCCGGGATTGAAACCCTGGCCCCTGCGCCTGCTTGTAGGCATTTTAATCTGCTGAACTATTTAGCCAGCCCTCTTTAGCTTTTGTTGAGTAAAATCAGTATTTTTCTAAGGAGGTCTTCCTTGTTTTTAAAAGCAATTTTTCTTTGAAAAGCTGCATATATAATAATATAAAATGCCAGCGATTAGAACATTTCATAAACTATATGATTGTTTCATTTTGGTTTTGGTTTTGTTTTTAGACAGGATCTCGCTGTGTAGTTTAGGCTGGCCTTGGACTCATTATGTACCCCGAGCTAGCCTAAAATTCATAGTAATCCTTCTACTTCAGCCTCCCTAGTGTTGGGTTTACCAGGTTTGCACAATGAAAAATGGCTTAGTCATTTATATTTCTGGAGCTGCCTTTTATCTAAGACGACTCTGTTATTTTAATATCATGTTAAATGGGAGGACAACAATAGAGAACAGATCTGGGTAATGTTCTTTTATACATAATTGTAGTTAAAGATATTTTTTGAAAATCAGTGCTTATAGAGAAAACCACTTAAGAACTTATAAATATTGTTATGATAAATTATTTTTGAAAAGTGGGCAGAATTAGTAAACATAAAGTACTTTATAAGTATGTGTAAAGAAATCATGAATGATAACAGAGATCGCAAACACTTATTGTTTTTATTTATTCCAGATATTTGAATGGTGGTATTTTCGCAAATATGGAACATCCTTCATTGAACAAGTCTCAGTAAGCCACTTGCGCCCCCTACTGGGAGGTGTTGACAACAACTCCTCCAACAATTCTAACTCCAGTAATGGGGACTCAGATTCCAACAGGCAAAGCGTCTCAGGTATGGAAAATTTCTTACAATATTATGAATATGAAACAGTAAGAAAGCTGTTCAGGGGCTGAATGATTTTGCAAGTGAATATCAGAGAAATAGGGAATAGGCATCTGAGCAAAAGGGAATATTTGCACTGTGAATTTTATTTTTTTCCCACGTGTTATGGTTTATAATCACTTGGTTTAGTGTGTCCAGCCTGAAACGAGCCTACTTAGTGATAGATTCTCAAATTTCAGTGAATGGGTGCTGTTACTCTCTGGTATTCAGAGGGAAACAATTTAATACAAGACACATAGTTTAGCGGTTTATTGTAGAATAGTCACTGAAGAAGTATAGTACAAGAGTTCAGGAAACCTGTCCATGTACTTGAAGACCCGAAGAACCTGGCAGAGGGCCTGGATCCCACAGCAGCGTCCCGCATGGGTCCTGCTGGAGCCCGTAACAGTGCTCTCCCACCCCATCCCCCAGTCCAGCTCAAGGCCAGGAGACCCTGAACATGTCTCATGCAGTCCTGTGTCAAGGGTTTATGCCGGGAAGACCCAGAAGTCAGCGGTAGAAACTAGAAAGTCTGCCAGTGGGGTGCGGCATCTGCGCTTGCAGGCTGAGGGGTCGGCGCTGGAGCCAGGAAGAGATGCTCAGAGTAAGGCCAGCACTCCCCGCAAGTGGACTGTAGCTGTGCTCAGTGACAGAAAGGTCCCACGCTCCTCTGACGATGGGCACAGCTGAGTTCCTGTCGGGGGTGCCAGCATGACCAGCCCTTCCAGGAGGACCAGCAGCCCCATAGCTTCAGTTGTGCTGTCCAGCTCCTGTTTTTATGTTGTTGTTGGCAGCCCTCAGGTGAGCCCTCCACATCCAGCACCACGTTGATTCGGTTCAGCTGGGTGTTAAAAGCTGCCCGCCCATTGTCAGTCCATGACTGAGACTGCTGTGTGTAGCTAGGTTTGACTGTGTTACTCTTCTACTTCATGAATTCTCATTCCATGAGTGTTAAAGCCCACGTTCCAGTTTCCGTAATACAGGATAGGCTGCTTCGGACCTACCTTAACAACTGCAGCTTTACAGTCCCTTTCTTGTGTCCAGCAGTCTAGCCACATGGAGCCACTTCACTTTTTGCATCTGTGATGTTTCTCATCACCCTGTGTCTAGGAATGTTTTCTTTTTTCTTTTTGAGACAGGGTCTCGCTATGCAGTTCAGTTCAGGCTGGCCTTGAGCTCGCTTTTGTAGCCCAGGCTGGTCTCAAACTCACACTGATCCTTCTGCCTCAGCCTCCCAAGTGCTGGGATTACAGTCATGCACCACCACACCCCGCAAGGCATGTTTTTTCCCCCTGTGTATGCTCATATGTCACTGCCCAAATCAAATGTGACTGTCCGAACAGCCTTTTCTTATAGGTGGTACACTTCCTTTCGTTGATACTTAACATTTTTGCCTGTAACAGCACTTGCCAAACTGCATTGTACCACTTGAGGTGTGGTTATATCATAACATCCTGCAGTGTCTGTTACGTCTGAAATTCAGTGAGCAGATATGTGCACAAAAGGCCTGTATGTTCTCTGTTTATAAAACATAAGGAAAAGTAGAATTTTCTAGCTCAATCTCTTCACCAATTCAGCAAATATTTTTCTCAGTTCTTATTATGAACCTTGTGTTGTACTGGTTTCTATGAATGTTTTGAATAGTGGAAAACCAAATCTTGTGCTGGTGAATTACTCTATCTACTCAAGGAAAAAGGGTCTAAGTATCCCGATATGTGAGAGAAGCACATGGTACTATGCAAAACAAAGAGGTTCCTGACTAAACTGAGAGGCGAGGCCCCAGTTCTGAGAGTCAGAGGATAAAAGGAAGAAATTAAAGAGCTAGTTTGGATCTTTTTCTTACTCTTTATGCAAATCTAACATATATTTATAATCAAGCCAGATTATAAAATATCAATGAGGCTTGTACATAGTTTTGTTCCCGTGTTGATGCAGCGCTCTTTTTAATAGGCCTTTTGGCAGCTAGACACCAGTGGTACTGGGCATCTCTTGGTCCACATTTATTTCATAGCATGAATAAAAAATGGCTTTTGGTAACACACTGGCTTGGGGCTTTGTAAGGCCATCTACCTTGTGAAAAAAGAGGACAGTTGGGCCAAGCAAAATATTACTTTGAACAGTGATTCTTAAATGTATTCCATTGTCATCACACGAGCAGTTGTGGAAGACTGTTGACACTCTGCCTGTACTGTGAGGGCTCCACAGATCACTGTGTGCTGTCTGAGTGAACTTCCTCTATTTTTTAAATGACTCAGAACATCACTGAAAGTGAACAATCAAAGCCAGAATGCATTCCTATATGAGGGCACTCTTTATAGTGACTGTACTTAACATTTTCTTTAAAGTCCTCCTTTCTCCCTAACTTGACCCTCTCGACATAATGCAATAAAAAGATACAATGGTAAAAAGCTGCATAATTTAACACAATAAGAAGATCATATTTTCTTATCGCTATCATTTTGTTCTCTTTCATAGTGAGTGCCACGATTAAGGTTATTCTTTGTAAGAGACAAGCTGTATCCTTTTAAAAATTATATTCAGCCCAGAATCTCTTACCTTTAGTCCCAGCTAGATGAGTGGCTGAGAGGGGAGGATCATTTGACCTCACCCAGCCTGAGCAAGACCGAGTGCCACACAGAAAAGACAGAAAGATAAAAATGTGAGAGTAATAACCATGAAAATGCTCAGCTATATTTCTCGAAAGTTTTTACCGTGCTAAGACTGAACTTTGGAGTGTTGTGGTAATTCCATCCCACTAGTGTTTCCTGAGTACCTCCTGTCCATTCCATATTCTGTTTCATTTCCTGTATGGTAGATATAGCATTTATGGTCTGATTGCGTAAAATCATTTCAATAATTAACCTTTAGAAAAATGGAAGTTATCTAAGTGTGTTTAGGGCTCATCCTTACATTCAGGCTTTGATGTGTGGGCGGCTACCTCAGCTCACCAACCTGAGGCCATGGAGCGTACCTCCCTTTTCTCCCCTGTAGTATTTGTTTCTTACGCAAGAACAAAAACTATAAAACCCATTATCCACATGTATCTCTATTCTTACTACTTCCTGTTTTATAATCCTTCAGCTACAAATAACGAAAGAAGATCCAAAACTGAGGGTAATCAGTGTGGCTCTTCGAAGTAGGCGGATTTGTTTTAAAATTCCTCATGCCTCTGTCTCAGTTCCTTTTTCATTGCTGGGCTAGCAGCTCCCTTGGGCTGTGAGAAGTCCCTTTCGTGAGGATTAAGGCATGACAGTGAGAAGCATGCCGAGTTGATGAAACAGATCACAAAGGGTATCAGAAACTGTGTTGGGAGGAAAACAGCAGTTCAGCTCCCACTGAAAGAAATGTGAGTAGAAGGTTCTCCCATGTTAACCTCCCTCAAGGCAGAAGCATGGCTGGAGCGCGGACCTAACCCCTGGCCCACAGGCGGCAGCCGCTGCTGGTTCTGAGCACGCACGCATTCAGAGCACTCTGCACGGAGTGGTCACTCCATACATAAAATAGTTAACACTGCCACAAATTCAGAGGAAAACCGTATTTCCGCTCCCTGTTGGAGAGGTTTCAGTTCCTAGTCACCTGGCTCCGAGGCGGGGCGGCATGGCGGGAGAAAGCTCCTGTGGAGTAGGTGCCTGCCTTTGGTCGTTCCCTCTGTGTTCGTCCAGTCCGGGCTATAAGCCTGCTGGCTGGTGCACCCACACTCAGGGTGGAGCTTTTGTTTCCATTAAATCATTCAGCACAGCCAGACTATGCTAAACCAATCAGAGACTAGCACTCACGGCACCCCTCCATGCAGCAGCCTCCCGCAGCCCCACTGTAAGCACGTGCGGGTGGGGGAGACCTGCAGGTGCCAGCCACAACACCTTCACAAGGAAAACTGCCTAGCACTTTCATAGGAACGTGTGAGCATTATAAGACACATCTTTCAGAATCTTACGTGAAATACAATGCAGCTAAAAAACTTTCATGGACATTTGCAAAGGGAGCTTAATGTTTCTGATTTAAAAGACCCTCTTAGAGACTGGGGAGATAGTTCAGTGGAATAAGTGCTCACCTGGCTAGCACAAGGTCCTGAGTTCAATCCCTGATACCACCACCACTCCCCACCCCACCCAAAAAAGAGACCACCTTGAACGTTAAAATTAAATTGAAGTGTGATAAACACTTATCATAAATACTTATCTGTCCGAAAACTCATTGTAGCTTTTTCCTCAAAGAATCCTTTGTTTTGACTAAAATCTGAGTGACCTGGACTACTTGAGAATGATTTGGGATAGCAGTGATCTGCTGGGGTGATGAGAGGAAGGGTTGTGGTATTGTTAGAAGGAAGACTCCTCTGGGTGTATTTTAAAATCGCTGGATCTGTACGGAGTGCTCTGAATGCGTGCGTGCTCAGAACCAGCAGTGGCTGCTGCTTGTGGGCCAGGGGTTAGGTCCACACTCCAGCCATGCTTCTGCCTTGAGGGAGGTTAACATGGGAGAACCTTCTACTCAATTTTTTCAGTGGGAGCTGAACTGCTGTTTTCCTCCCAACACAGTTTCTGATACACTTTGTGAACTGTTTCATCGCCTCGGCATATTTCTCACTGTCATGCCTTAATCCTCACGAAAGGGAGTTCTCACAGCCCGAGATAGCCTCAATTTGTGATCCTCTCCAGACTTTCTTCAGAGTCTCTACAGCCATGTTAGAGCTCCAGAAAAATGGTGGAAAGGCCCAAAATAGTTTTAGATTCTGGTTAACATTTATTTAATAAACTTATTTTGTGATGTCTGCATTATTTGCTAGACCTGATTGACTAAAGTCAGAAATGACCAGTGAGAAATATATGACAAACACAGTTGAAGCAAAACATCTTGGCAGTATTCTTGAAGACAGTAGTATGCTATCTAATAAAAAAAAAAAAGGCCAATAAAAATGGTCTTTAAACTCATATTTACTTATTTCATAAAAGAGTTTGAAGTAGTAACATATTTGTGTGAAATGAAAGCTATCATTACTTTGTACCTTTACTTCTGACCATTTCCCCCAATATTTTGAAGATCTGTGCAATAGTTAGATCTTCCATCTTCGTCCCTGTCTTCTCCTCCCTCTTCCTCTCTGTCTCTCTTTGTCTCTCAGTCTCTGTCTCTCACTCTGTCTCTTTCACTCTGTCTCCCTCCGCCCCTCACAGTGGGGATTGAACCAAAGGACTCAAGCTAGGCAAGTACTCTTCATGCAGTGAGCTACATCTCAGCCCTTTTACTTTTTATTTTGAGACAGGATCTTGCTAAATTTTCTGTGTTGGCCTGGCACTTCTGGGCCTCCTAACTCAGTCTCCTAAGTAGCTGTGGTCATAGGGGTACACCATCACACGTAGCTGATACTTTTACTTTTGATTGTTGTTTAAAGTTAATCTGCGTGATGTAGAGGATTGAATACAGCATTTATTTCTTAGATATCAAAGCTAATAAACATTACCTGTGAGAAACTGATTTTCTTGGAGTCAATCTGATTGTAGTAATATATCCAGTGAAACTCGAGGTAGGGCCCTTTGCGACCATACCTTTAGAACTTAAAAGTGCTTTACAGTTCCCAGAGGAGTTCTCAGAACTGTTCCTCTTTTTAAAAATTTAATTGATGTCACAGGATTTCCAAATGTGATGCTATAGGTTAACAGATTTGTTATATATAATAGTTAAGAGTTAGGAAGTCTTAACAACAAGCCTTATTCTTATTTAATGTAGACCAAGGGGAAATTATCTTTCTTTCTATATTTTACTTTTTATTTCTATAAAAAGTATTGTAATGTGTACATTTTTCTAATTTATGTAAGGGATATAGATCGCTTGAAATTTAAGCACTTTGGTGAAAAGGATCAATGAAAATGAAGATTACAGCTATAACAAAAGTGGCTTTTACTATGGTTTATATAATACTGCTTTCAGGTTTAAAGATTTAGAAAAAGGTGTTAACTGCCTAGTATACAAAATCTTCCTTTTTTTATGCATTTGGTACGAAGTCTCACTGCACATCTCGGACTCACAGTGACCCTCATGTGTTCAGCACCCCCAGCGCTGGGATTACAGGTGTGGGCCTCCACACCTGGTGTTGGTGGCCAGCTCAGCGTGCCTGGCGGTGGGGCCAGCACAGCATCTGGTGCTAGGGTTCAAACCCTGGTCCCTGTGTTTGCCTAAGCAGGAGCTTAGTCCACTAAACTATCTTGCTGGCCCTGCTTCCTAGTTTATGATGCAATTTATATATTTTGGAGTTTCCAGGAATGGGGATTATCTCTTTTTTTAAATTTCAGAAAGAAAATGTTTCAGAATTAAGTAAGATAGATGCAAAATAATATAGGTTTTCTATGTGACGGCTATTCTGAAAGTGCAGTTACAGCTTTCTGTAAGTATTATGACAAAAGAAAAGTCTGTGGTTCTCTCCAAACACTTGCTACCTTTTGTCCAGTTCTTCAGGGGAGTGCCGCGGAGGGCCGCATTGCCCACTTCACTTTCTGTAAAGGCTCTGCCTGCCTCAGAGTCACAGCCTCAGCCAGAACCTAGTGCAAGGCTCAGTCCACACACTCCACTTGATCTGTCTTTGAGCCACATACTCCTGCGAGAGACAGAGGGAGCATTTTTGAGGAAGAGCTGAATGTGGACACGTATTGCATGAAGCAAGCCTGCTTGCTGTACGTTTTAGTAAAACGTTGGTAAAAGGGAAGGGCGAGAAGGACTGGAGCTTGCTCTGACAAGGTCTTTTTTTTATTTTTTTTGGGGATGGGTGTACAGGGTGTGCAGATTGGACTTACCGTGATTCGCCTGTTTACAGCCTCCCAAGAGCTGGGATTACAGGCAGTCGCCACCATGCCCAGTCTCAATTGCTGTGCCAGCATGCCCTGGAGGCGGGGCCGGCACTGCAGGCCTGGGGATCAAACCCCAACCCCTGCGCCTACTTGCTGGTGCTTTACTCTGCTGAGCTATTTAGCCAACCCTGCTCATAGAAGTTCTTAAAGGCAGTAAACATTAGCTTTTATGCCATTTCCCACCCAGAAACTTGTAAGCACCCCATTATGACAAGGGAACAGGTTGTTCTGGATGCTGGGAACTAACCAAGTGCTCCTACAATGCCGGCTGCTCCCCTTTCTCTTGGATTGTATTCTTATGTATGTTGGGGTGAGAACCTCTCTGGCCGCAGGTGTGGGTAGATAGATGACGTCCTATCATGAGTGATGCTAAAGCGTCAGCAGCTCTTGACACTGTCCCAGTCCACCTCCAGTGCTTCCCAAAGCACTAAAATTGTTGCTAG
>PVKN010026571.1:0-13764 GCA_004027915.1 Capromys pilorides | reverse complement strand
AGTAATTTCACCCTTTTCATTCCTTATTGCTTGAATGTGAGTCCTTTCTTTCCTCTTTTTGATGAGGCTAGCTAGAGGCTTATCAATTTTGTTTAATCTTTCAAAGAACCAGCTTTTTGATTCATTAATTCTTTGTATTGTTTTCTTCGTCTCAATTGAATTAATCTCTGCTCTTATCTTTACAATTTCTTCCCATCTTTGGGCTTTGGATTTCATTTGCTCTTCCACTTCTAGTTGGTTTAGGTGCTGCATGAGAGTGTTTATTTGTTCCCATTCTGTTTTCTTAATGTGTGAGTTCAAAGCTATAAATTTCCCTCTAAGAACTGCTTTCATTGCATCCCAAAATTCTGGTAGGTTGTGTTTGAATTTTCATTAAATTCTAGATATTGTTTAATTTCTTGTTTAATTTCGTCTGTAATCCACTGGTTGCTGAGAAGAGTGTTGTTTAATTTCCATGTATTTCTGGAGTTCTTATGGTTTCTTTGGCCATTTATTTCCAGTTTCATTGCACTGTGGCCAGATAATATGCATGGGATAATTTATGTTTTCTTGCATATACTTAAGTATGACCTGTGGACTAATATGTGATCTATTTTAGAAAATGTCCCATGTCCAGCTGAAAAGAATGTGTATTCTGAAGAGGTTGGGTGGAACACTCTGTGTATGTCCACTAAGTCCAGCTATTCCAAGTTTTGCTTCAGTTCTGCTACTTCTTTGCTAATTTTTTGCCTGCCTGACCTATCTTTTTTGGATAGGGGGTGTTAAGGTCTCCTGTTAAGATTGTAGCATTGGATATTAGATTTTTCATGTCCATTAATGTTTGTCTTATATAACTTGCTGTTCCCATGTTGGGTGCATACATATTTATGAGTGTTACCTCTTCATCCTGAATTTTTCCCCTAAGCAGTATGTAGTGTCCTTCTTTGTTTCATTTGATCAATCTTGGTTTGAAGTTTAGAGTGTCTGCAAACAGGATTGCTACCCCTGATTTTTTTTTGAGGTGCTGGAGCATGTAGTATTGTTTTCCATCCTTTCACTTTTAGCCTATGAGTTTCTTTATGAGTTAAGTGTGTTTCTTGTACACAGCATATTGTTGGTTTTGCTTTCTTATCCACTCTGCCAGTCTATTTCTTTTAATTGGAGAATTGAGTCCATTAACGTTGATGGTTATAACTGAAATGTATTGACTTATGATTGACATGACTTTTATTTACTACTGTTTACCACTTTTTGTCCTGTGTTTAATTGGTTACCCTATTTGGTAGGATCTTTCTGTTCTCATTTTTTGAGTTTGGGTCATTTTGGTCCCTCTCCAAAATGTTTTTTAGTATTCTGTTTAGTGTTGGCTTTGACATCATAAAATTCTGTAGTTGTTCCTTTTCATGAAAGTATTTCACTTCTTCCTCATACTTGAAAGACAGTTTTGTCGGGTATAGCAGTCTGGGCTCAAATTTGTTTTCATGGAGGACTTGAAGCACTCTGCTCCATGCTCTTCTTGATTTCATGTTTTGTGAAGAGAAATCTGGCATTATTCTGATGGGTTTTCCTTTAAATGTGATCTGTTTCTTTTCTCTAGCTCCTTTTAGTATGTTATTCTTCTGCTGGATTTCTGGGATCTTCATTATTATATGTCTTGATGTGTTTTTAGTCAGGTTGATGTTATTTGGCATTCTGTATGCTTCAGTTACCTGAATATTCGATTGTTTTCTCATAATTGGGAAGTTTTCTGCTATTACTTCTGCCCATATTTTTTTTATTTTTTTTTTAATTTTATTTATTTATTTATTTATTTGTTTGCTTGTTGTGTTTGTTTCTTTTTTTTTTTAAGCGGGACTGGGGTTCATTTGTTTGTTTCTTTATTTATTCATTTTGTGGCTGGCTCAGCCTGCCCTGGTGGTGGCGCTGGCGCAGCATGTGGTGCCGGGGATCGAACTGCAGTCCCCGCAGTCGCCTGAGCCCTCCTAAGCAGGCGCTTTAGACCACTGAACCATCTCGCCGGCCCCCCATATTCTTTTTATATCATTTGTATTGACTCCTTCTTTCTCATTGATTCCTATTAATCTCACATTGTTCATTCTTGCATCATCTTGCAGATGTTGAATTATTTTTTCCTGCATCCTGGTTGTTTTTAAGAGATCCATTCTAATCTTTTCACTAGCTGCTACTGTGTCTTCAAGATCTGAAATTCTATCTTGACTTTCATTCATATGGTTTTGCCAGCTTGTGATTGAGATTTTATTTTCTCGTATATTTCTTTGAAACTGTTTCATGCCATCTATTTCTTTCTTATATTGCTCAGTCATGAAATCCATCATTTTTCTATTCTCTTAATTTTTTTATCAATGTCTTCTTTAATATTCCTTAAGTCTTTCATTATAGTTATCCTTTCTCTCTCTAGTTCAGAGATTATTTCTGCTCTGCTCTCCTCTTTACCTTTCTGCATTTGTTCCCCTACTTTAGATGTTATTAATTTAGACATGTCTTTCTTTTCTTCAGGGGTTATTTCTGTTCTGGTTTGCTCTATACATTTCTGCAGTTGTTTTTCCACTTCAGTTTCTATTAATTCATGCATTTCTTTTTTTTATTTCAGATGTTATCTCTCATCTGAGTTGCTCTATATGTTTCAGTAGTTGTCTATCTACCTCAGATTCACAGTTTTTGGCTGCACGATTCCTATTTTCTTCCATGGTAGTGTCTCCTGTATTAGTTCCGGGTGGGCTTGGGATCTGAGATTGCATCTTACTCCTTGTCTTTATCATTTTGTATAGCAGTGATCTCTGCACTTTGGTGAAGTTATGCCATTAGCGCCTAAGGAAGTTTGGGTCCCGATCCACCTAGCTTGTTCCCCTCCAGCCATGCCTGGCTGCTGGTCCAAGCTAGGGTGGCTGGCTGCTGTGAGGCCCCGTGGGTCACAGCTGTAGGTGAGTCAGAGCTCCGAGGAATGGATGCCAGGCTGGAAGCGTCTTTACCTGGTTGCCTGGGCTGGTTTCAATGGCGGGTGGAGTTTGGGGATGGACCGGGCTGGGGCCCGGAGCCTCTTTAGCTGGTCTCGGCTCTTGAACTCATTTTTGTAACCCAGGCTGGTCTCAAACTCACATTGATCCTCCTGCCTCAGCCTCCCAAGTTCTGGGATTACAGGCCTGTGCCACCACGCCTGGCTTCAGTTCCAATCTTTTGTTCATCTGTTATGCTGGAATTTCATAAATCAAATATGTTTAAACCCATGAGTTCAGTAGTGGTATTGGCAGGAAAACACCTAAACCTTCTTTTGTTTGCATTATTTTGAATGATGCATAGAGAAAATGCATTATTTTGAAAATTGGGAACTACAGAGAATCATTCATATTTACCCTGCCTTTTCTGTACTTTCTGGGTGCCCCAATCATGAGGAAGAGTGTTTCATCATACAATGAGTAATGAAGAAGGTAAGAAAGTAACAGAGGTAATGAATTATTACTGCTTCCTAGCACCTAATGAATGCTGAGCATTAATTACTGATAACAGCAGAAAGACAGATAACCCCACGTAATTCTATACTCCCACACCATCTATGAAGCAGTCTTTAAAGTAAAGAGAGCCTGACTTGGATCATACTTCGTGATCTAAGATCAATTTATAGGAATTACAGAAAGGATAAAGGAAGGGGCTGGGGAGATAGCTCCATGGCACAGTTGCCTGCCTGGCAAGTGCAAGGTCATGAGTTTGAGCCCTGGTCCTGCAAAAAAAAAAAAAAAAAAAAAAAAAGGGATAAAGGAATATGTTAACAACATAGGGAAGTAATCAACAAAATACAGATTGTGAGAAACTGTAGGACAAACTTTTTTTTTTCTTTCGTGGGACCGGGTTCAAACTCACGACCTTGAACTTGCCAGGCAGGTACTTGTGCCATGGAACTATCTTTCTAACCCCTCATACTTTGTGTCTTGAACAAAATAATTACAAGAAACAAAGTCTAAGAGACATCAATTACTCAAGTTATGTATACTGTATTATTAGGGCCCCAATTCAAAACACTATCAAAAATGATAACATTCATTAAACAATTAGAAATCTGAACCATTTTGAATGTTATAAAGAAATTGTTGATTTCCAGGTATAATAATGGTATTATAAGTTGGGCATGGGGGCACATGCCTGTAGTTCCAGCACTCGGAAGGCAGAGGCAGGAGGACCATTGCAAGTTCAAGACCAGCGTAAGCTACAAAGAAAGCTCAAGGCCAGCCTGAACTGCATAGTGAGAACATGTCTTAGAATGACAAAAATAATGGTATTGCATTTGTGTTTTTCAAAATTTTATTTTAGAAATACACATTGAAGTATTTGCACATGAAGTACGTTGCTTGGATTTGAGGAGTGGATACAGCTGTAGATTCGTGTGGTTCTATCACAGCTTTACTCCAAGATAAGTTTAGTAATACCTGGGGGCATTTTTGTTACAACTTGGCAACGGTGCTATAGGAATCCAGCAACTGAAAGCCACGGAGGCTGATAAACATCATGCCATGCACAGCCACCATGATAGGAAAATGGCCCTGCCGGGCTACTGATAACCTTGGATGATGCATTTCAGCTCACATGGACACTGGAGAAGGGTTGGTGCCTCTCCTGGCACAAGAGAGGAGGGGATCCCTTTGAGGAGGTTCTCTGAGCCTGTCTCCATCTTGCTCCCTTATTTCCACATGTTTTCTAACCACCTATGGGCCTTTCTGCCCTGTATCTCTTTGAATAGTGCTGTAGATAATACAACACTTAGTTGCAATGTATAGTGTCCTCCTCAGCAATGAAAATAATGGTCTAGCCCATTTTATTTCAACGTTACCCTTGTCACTGCGTGGCACAAGGACTATGAGCAGCAGGCAGCATTACCTACTGTTTGACTATAATAAACTTGATCTGAACAGTTAGACCTTGGCCTGGCCTTGTCTGGTATGTGATTCTAATAATATGGACACTGAGAAGCTCTAAGTGAAGCAAGTTTTAAGTTCCCCATAAAAAAGTTGTGCTTCAAAAGAGATACAGGGGCTGAGGAGATAGCTCAGTGGTGTAAGCACCTGCCTGGCAAGTTCAAGGACCTGGGTTTGATCCCTGGCACCACATGCCATGCCTGCTCCAGAAGGGTGCACCATGTCAGCTACTGAAACTGGGCATGGTGGTGTTTGCCTCTAATCCCAGCACTGGGGAGGCTGAGAAAGGAAGATCACTATGAGTCTAAGCTGTATGGAAAGACCCAGTTTATTAAATAGATAAATAAACAAAACATTAAAAAATTTAAAAAGAGATAACACTGGTCGCCTGGCCTTGTTGGTTATCCAGCACTGTAAATGCATATACTCATGCAATGTGTGTGAGTGCACAAGTGTTGCTGTCAGACTTCTGACTCCACTACTAAATTGTAGTCTTTGGGTTCTTGAGCAAATCTCTTGACTGCTTTAAGCCCCAGTTTCCCCAGCAGTAAAATAAGGTTATTAATGCCCCTGAGGGTTTTGTGAGGATTAAATATAAGTGTTTAGCAGAGTGCCTTAAATAAATGCCTTTATTAGATCTATCTTCGTTGTCTGTCTTAGTTACTCTTCTCTCATTGCTGAGACAAATACCCGACACCCAAAATGAAGGAAGAAAAGTTTTATCTAGCTCATAGTTATTGGAGGTTTCAGTCCATACTCAGCTGGCTCCAAGGCAGACTGGCATATAGCAGAGGCAAAAGTTCATGGCAGTGGGACAGCAACAAAATGGTGACAGAGGCAATTGACCAACGAGGGGAGCAGAGAGCAACAGAAAAAGTCTGTTTCTCTGTCTCTCTTATATTACATTCAGGCTCTCTGCCTCAGCCTATCCGGCTCAGGCCACACCCATAATCCCAGCAGTACTCAGACCCATAATCCCATCAGTACTAAAACACATAAACATCTAGGAGTCCCCACCCCATGATTGCATGAGGCTTTGGAGGGACAACTAGACATAAATCATAACATTGTCTTTGTCTCCTACTTTTCAGTACATAAATTCAAAGAGCTCCTTTTGTTATTGGGACAAGTAATTTTAATCCCTTCAATTTCTTTTCAATAATTTCCCAGAAAGTATAGATGACCATGGTATGAAATGTTTTGTTCTGAGGGTTTGGAACAGCAAACCGTGGAGGGCTCCAGGGGATGGGAAGTAGGAAGGAAAGTAGTAGTTAATTCAGAAGTTCTCAACAAGGGGCCATTTTGCCCCACAAGGAAAATTGAATGATGTCTAGAGACATTTTTGGTTGTCACAACTTGGCAGAGGGGAGGGTTCGACTGATTTCTAATGCTTAGAGACTAGGGATGCTTTTAAACATCCGGCCATGCACAGAACAGCTCCCACAATAATGAATTATCTTACCCCAAAATATCAGTGGCAGCAAGGTTGAGATACCCAAAGCTAAGGGGAAGCTTTTCCTGGGTAATTAACTTTGCCTTTTTTTTTTTTTTTACCCAACACACAGATTATTAAAAGCATGCTCGGGAGAAATCATTCAAAATGTGATTACTCCAGCTCTGTGGCCTGGATTCGTTATTCATTTTTTTTTTTTTTTTTATGAGGAAAAAAACATCTGGGTAGTGTTCTGATTTTATTGCCTTTGAGTTTCAAACACCAAACTCCAAGCATGCACTGATTACTTCTTAATTAATAGACTGTGTGTTATGGTTTATGCCTAGTTGTCCCTCCAAAGTCTCATGCAATCATGGGGCAGGGACTTCTAGAGTTTGAGACTTGACTCATGATCCACTGGGATTATGTGTTTTAGTACTGATGGGATTATGGGTCTGAGTCCTTCTGGGATTATGGATGTGGCCTAAGGCAGATAGGTTGAGGCAGAGAGCCTGCATGTAATATAAAGACAGACAGAGAGACAGATGCTCACTGTTGCTCTCTGGAGCCCTGGTTGGTCTGTTGCCTCTGTCGAGATTGTTGCTGTTCCGCTGCCATGAACTGGATGCTCTCTGCCCTGTTCCACTCAGCCTTGGGCCAGCTGAATATGGACTGAAACTTCCAGTAACTGTGAGCTAAATAAACTTTTCCTTCCTTCATTTTGAGTGTCGGGTATTTGTCCCAGCAATGAGTAAAAGTAACTAAGACACTGTGAAGGCAAGGTGGCTCCTCATTAGCTAATGGAAAGGACGCACCATTTCCTGACAGCTGTGTAGCCTTTGTTCCCATCTAAGGGTTGCCGAGAGGGAGAAATGGGGTGAAGCAGATTTAGGTACTGTTCCCCAAACAGATTACATGTTTCTTGTAAAACAGTCCATCAGATGATGCCTCCCTACGATGTCCTTATTCAAAAGAAAGCATTATCTGTACTTTGCTCTTTATTTCCCTCCCAGTTGTTGTTGTGTGCAGTGCTAGAGACTGAACACAGGGCCTCATACTGAATCACATTCCCAGCCCAGCCCTTTTAATGTTTTTTACTGAGACAGGGTCTTGCTAAATTTTCCATGCTGCCCTTGAACATGCATGCTGCTTGCTTCAGCCTCACTGGTAGCTAGGATGTGCATGCAGCCCTCCACCCTCTTTCTAAACTCAGGAAATTTGAAATCAAGACCTCTGTGCAAAGGTCACTGAAGGACACTGAAGCAAAACAAACACAAACCCCAGGCTAATGGTAAGAACCATACATTTAACTGGTAAACAAAGCTATTTCTGTGAGGCATTTTGTATAGTTTGAAGGGGCAGTGAAATAAAAACTTGAGATGGTAAAAAAGTGAGGGTAATCTGTACTGAAGTGGAGGAGCTTAAGGATCTATGATGGGTTCCTATTTCTGTATTTCTCACTCAAGCCACTGCACCTCTTTTACAAAATCTTTTCCACCCCATAGCCCAGGAAATTGGGTTGAGACACCTGATTAAGAGTCAAGCTGGGCACAGCAACACCCAGGGGTTGAAGTGAGAGGATATTAGAGCCCAGGAGTGTGAGACCAGCCTGCTGGGCAGTGTGTGTGTGTGTGTGTGTGTGTGTGTGTGTGTGTGTGTGTGTAGAGAGACAGAGAGAGAGAGACCAATACTGACAGCAACACTGACACTGACACCAACAATGAGAGAGGAATTACTGACATTGGGTGATATCTCAGATCCTCAGACTCCTTTCAGGAATAAAAATGAAGAGATGGAGATAGAGTGCATCAAGAGCTGAACTAAAGGCAGAACCTTAGGTTAAGCAGAGCTTCTCAAAGCTGCCCTGGTTTCTGCTTTTGCTAAGGGCTGCTTCTCTGCTGTCCGTGGATTCTATGAGACAGCCCTTTGCGTCGGCACCCTCACCAAGTCACCCAAGTGAAAGAGCTACTTTAAGTGAGTGCTGTTTCTTGCACTTCCACTAAGAGATGAGAGGAGTATGAGAGATGAAGCCAAGAGCTTGCGGCCACTTAGCAGTTATTTGTACTTTTGCCCAAGAGGGTCAAGGGGCAATATTGTGAACTCCCCTCCTCTAGCATCCTATTATTCTAGATATATTACACTTCTAGTACTTTCACAGATGGTCTTGCAACTCACTCTTTTTTTTTTTTTTTTTTGGTCTTTTTGAGACAGGGTCTCACTATGCATTTCAGGCTGTCCTTGAGCTCACTTTTGTAAACCTGGCTGGTCTCGAACTCACACTGATCCTCCTGCCTCAGTTTCCCAAGTGCTGGGATAACAGGCATGTGCCACCATGCTGGGCAACTCCCTCTTGTATTGTATTGAACTATTGTTTCTCTAAGGTTACTCTATCATCTATCTATCTATTATCTATCTATCTATCTATCTATCTATCTATCTATCATCTATCTATCTATCTATCTATCCATCATACTGTTAATTGACTTAGCAATCAGATTTGGAAAGATCAGTTCATACAAGATCTATTCATTGTATAACATCATACTCAACCCACTCAGATTGGCTATTGCCTCCACTAGTATATTAAAACCAAGTTATGTTCTGGTGTGTTTCTTAGCTGCTGAGAAGGATATTCTACAGCAGTGCTTGCTTTTTTTTTTTTTTTTTTTTTGTGTCTTTTTGAGACAGGGTCTCACTATGCAGTTCAGGCTGGCCTTGTGCTCACTTTTGTAGCCCAGGCTGGTCTCAGACTCTCACTGATCTTCCTGCCTCAGCCTCCTGAGTGTTGGAATTACAGGCTTGTGCCACCACACCAGGCTTACAGCAGTGGTTCTTGACTAGGGGAGATTTTGCCTGCTTCATGAGGGTTATTGTGCAATGTCCAGACACAATTTTTATTGCCACATGAGAGATGCTACTGAAATCTGGTAAGTAGAATCTGGTAAGATGCTCCTAAATATCTTTCAATGCTTAGGATAGCTTCCCAGATCAAAATGGCAATAAGGAAAGGGTTGAGCAATCTTGCTTCCTAGAAAATATAGATTTTTCTGTTGGCTTATTTCTTTCAGAGTCTTGCTCCATACTTCAGATTGCCTTGAACTCAACATATAGCCCAGGCTGCCCTGAAACTTGTGGTGATCCCGCACCTCAACCTCCTGAATGCTGCGTTTACGGGTGTGTGCCACCATCCTCAGCTAAAGATGGATTCTGGTGATAAAATGATTTTAAATTGTCAAAGAATTTGAGTAGACATTTCTCCTAAGAAGATGCATAAATAGGCAATAAGTACATGAAAAATGTTCATCATTAGTCATTTAAGAAGTGCAAATTGAAACCACAATGAGATACTACTTCATACCCACGAGGATGGTTAAAGTAGTATTTTTTTAAAACCTGGAAAATAACAAGTATTGGCAAGGATATGGAGAAACTGGAACCTTCCTATATTGCTGGAGGAAATATAAAACAGCAAAACCTCTTTGGAAAACAGATCTTTCATCAAAAAGTTAAAAATAGAGTTACTATTTGGCCTAAAGCTTCCATCCTTACATGTATACCAAGAGAATTAAAGACATAGGTCCTTATACATGAAAGTCATACTCGCATTATTTGCAAAAACCAAACAGTAGAAACAACCCATGCAGCTATGGAAAGAAGAAACAAATCGTGATACTTTCATACAATTGAATATTATTCTGCCATAAAAAGGAATGAAGTACTGACATGTGTCACAGCATGGTTGAATCTTGAAAAGGTATACTAAGTGCAAGAAGCCACACAAAAGACTACATATCATATGATTCCACTTATAGGAAATTGTACTGAACCTGGTCATTTTGCCCACCATGAGCTATGCCAATCATTGAAGTGACGACTTTTACAAAAGAGAAAATTTAGGTGTCAAATGTGAGATGGGAGATTCAAGTTTCAAATCTGCCTCCCAGAGGACAGGAATTGTGGATATTTATGGACTGAGACATGGGAAACGTGAATGGGAAGTTAACTAAGAGCAGAAAAATGGATTAAGTCTAGAAAGGTTAGCCTGTGAGATTTCCCCTCAATTTCTAGACATCCAGAATAGGCAAACATTGCCACACAAAGGAGATGAGTAGCTTACCTGGTGCTGGGGGCATGGGCAGGGTGAGGGGAGTGACTGCTAATGGGCAGATCTGAGGCTTGAGAAAAAACAAAAGATTTCCTCCTGGCTGATTGGTTTTAAATTAACATTTTATATTCAAACAAGAATAGAGGGCCGGCGAGATGGTTCAGTGGTCTAAAGCGCCTGCTTAGGAGGGCTCAGGCAACTGCAGGGACTACAGTTCAATCCCCGGCACCACATGCTGCGCCAGCGCCACCACCAGGGCAGGCTGAGCCAGCCACAAAATAAATAAATAAAGAAACAAACGAACACAACAAGCAAACAAATAAATAAATAAATAAAATTTAAAAAAAAAAAAAAAAATAGAAATCCTGGGGCTGGCGAGATGGCTCAGCAGCCTAAGGCGCCTGCTTAGGCAAGCTTAGGCAACTGCAGGGACCTCTGTTTGATACCCAGCACCACATGCTGTGTGAGCCTAACCCCCCCAGGGCAGGCTAAGCCAGCCATAATATTAAAAAAAAAAGAGAAAGAAAGAAAAAAGAAGAGTAGCAATCTCTTTAGTTGTCCCCCAAATTAACTAGCCTGCAAAATTAACCATTTCTTCTGCGAGTCTTCAGAGCACCCCACATGCTTCCAGCTAGTGGATAAACTGTTCTAGAGAATTCCTGGATACCTTTGTTCCTACCGTTTGAGTTGTATGTTTTCCATGAGTTAACTGAGTTTTTCCCCAAACTTGTTCCTGCCCATTGTACCTATGATCGTAATTATGTAGTTTAATTGAATATTGTGTAAACTCACAAAATGATGCAAGAGAGTTGTTTTTATCAAACTAAGTTGTTTTGGAAAGACAAAATATAATTGTGTGACTTTTACGGTTATGTGGGTTAATTGCTTGTTGAGGGCAAGGTGACTGTAAAAACTAAGGGATAAAATCACACACAAAACAATCTAGGATTGGTATGTTAATTTTTCATTCTACTTAGAATAAACCTAACACAAATAATAAGCAATGTGCATGTGTCTGCCAAATGAAAAAAGATAGTATCAATGGCCCAATTAAAATAGTAGCAAATTAATACTATGATTTATATTTAAATGAGACATTTAAGGCATGTATTTATCATTTTTCAGTGAGTCTCCATTATGGTCATTTTAGTTTGCAATGAAGAGAACTAGTGGTCCTCACTGTATAGAGTATATAGAGGAAAAACTCTACTACACTTTGTGCTTCCTACAGCTCCTACCTTGAAGAATGGAGAAAACCTTACAAAAATTTTTATTAAGTTTCCATTTTTCAAATATTCACTGAGTTCAATCCCTGGTACCACAAAAAATTTTCAATTCATTTTTGATATTTAGGTAAGTCAGTTTCCAGCCTACAGAAAGGCATAGCAGCCACATAAGACTAACTTATGAGACAGTTAATGTTCAAGTCTTATCTATCTCTCTTGGGGATGATCCAGCACTTGCCTCTCTGGAGAAACTGAGGAAGAGTTGTAAAAGGGCGACCCTGCTGCCTCTGGCACTTTATTTATTTATTTATTTATTTATTTATTTATTTATTTTTATATTATACCTGGCTCAGCCTGCCCTGGGGGTGAGGCTGGCGCAGCATGTGGTGCCGGGGATCGAACCGCATTCCCTGCAGTTGCCTAAGCTTGCCTAAGCAGGTGCTTTAGACCGCTAAGCCATCTCGAGGTCCCTGCCTGTGGCACTTCTAAGCTAATTTCCCATGGCCTTCAGACAGGTAGGAACCCTAGAAGTCTGAGGGAGTTGTAGAGGGAGAGCTTGTAAACAATGATTGCAATATCTGTGCTACTGGTGTTAATGGTAATATGAATAAAGGTCCAGCCTGGAGTCCAGTTAAAATTGGTTCACCTAATATGGAATCATGCCTCTGAAACTCATTCGTCCTCCTGAATGATCTGGAAATGACTCTGGATTGAAAACTGAGGGCTTTTCCCTGGGAAGAAAGATACAGAATACCCAATAACTTAAATTCCTAGGGCCGGCCAAATAGCTCAGCAGATTAAAGCACCTGCTTAGAAAGATGGAGCGGCTGGGATACAAAATAATAATAAAATAATTTAAATTCCTTTTACTGGGGCTAGAGAGATAGCTCCGTGGCACAAGTGACTGCCTGGCAAATGCAAGGTTGTGAGTTTGAACCCCAGTCCTGCAAAAAAAAGTCCTTTTACTCATTCAAGAAATACTTCCTAAACACCACCAGGAGCCATGCATAAAAGGTGTGATCAAAATATATGTTAAATATTTAAATTTTTAAAAATGTATTACAGTAAAAGACATGGCCATTAAGCCTGTTCAAAATATTCTCCCTCACTCCAAATGCATTTATCCTATCATTCTTGCCACTTTCTGAAATAGCTCTGTAAGTCCTCTCATGTTTCTATACGTTGTGATTGAAAACATGGTAAATGATGCCACAGTGTACAGTCCAATCAAAAGGCAGGTTCTTAAATACACTATCATGTGTTCTTGTTCATATTTCTTCCCCAAAGTCAAACTGACCATGAAAGGTAAATGTTTTGAATCAATTCAGGACATTGAGGCAGACATAACATTGTAAGCAAAGACATCAAAAAGGACTTCCAGAACATGGCAAGAATGATGGGATGACTGTGTGTGTGTGGGTAGCAAGGGGGAATATTTTGAAAGGGATTAATAGCAATATATCTCTTACTGTAGTTTTTTTTTTTTTTTTTTTTTTTGGAACTGGGGATTTAACTCAGACCCTTGTGCTTGCCAGGCAAGTGCTTATTCTACTGAGCTATGTCTCTAGCCCCTTGTAACAAACTTTTAAAATTTAAGTATTTACTGTATTTTCTATCATACCTCCTACAAGATGAATGAGGTATACTCCACTTTTCAGGATGTATAGGCCAAAAATATATATGTAGAGCAAACTCTCAAAAACTGATTTAGGGGCTGGGGATATAGCTTAGTGGCAGATCACATGCTTAGCATGAGTGAAGCCTTGACTTCAAACTTAACACTGAAACAAAACAAAAAAGACTAATTTGTTTTTGGTAAACATGATGGTATTGTTAAAATTTCTAACACTGTCTATCTTTATTTTCAAAAGAAGTTATTTATTGCCTCCATGCTTTTATTTATGAGCTAAATCAGTGGAATTAAGGAAAACAAATTTGAATCATCTTTTTCTCTTTGTCTTGGGTCATACTTTTCACTTTTTAAAATTCCTTACCTCTTCGGTGTGGGTGCAGGAGTGTGTTTGTGTACGATCATGTGCATGTGTGCAGTGTAACAGAGAATGAAATGTTATTTATTTATTTATTTTATTTTATTTT
>PVKN010026570.1:0-13785 GCA_004027915.1 Capromys pilorides | reverse complement strand
TACTCTCTGCTCCGGTGAGTTGGTTGAGTGGTTGTTCTGCCGCCATGAACTGGATGCCCTCTGCTCTGTTCCGTTCAGCCTTGGACCGGCCGAATATGGACTGAAACCTCCAGCAACTGTGAGCTAAATAAACCTTTCCTTCCTTCATTTTGAGTGTCGGGTATTTGTCCCAGCAACGAGTAAAAGTAACTAAGACACACGTGTTTGTGAAAATGACATCAAGGATAGAATGTCAGTTGGGTCCTAGTCCTTCTCCCCACCCCCCCCCATGGCAGCAGCTGACTGTACTTCACAAAGGGGAGCAGCTCATGTCTCACTGACAAGGCAGTGCACTCTGGGTAGGTGCCCCACCAGCTTGGGGCTGGGCTCATGACGAATGGTTCCAGGAGCAGATCCTTCTGGACTTAACTTTGACTAGCAGGGCACACAATTAAGGGGTTGTAGTAGAAGTTCTGACTTTGTGATACTGGAGGTATTTCTGCATATCTGGCTGCTAGCAGAGAAGCACCAACAATTTCTGTGTGCTAAAAGCTGGGACACAGAAAGATGAGTGCTTTTATGAGAGGAGAGAGGGAAAAAGGGATGAGGAAAAAGAGCACCTATCTTGTTTCTAATATGTGTGTGCAGCCGCTCTCTCTTTGTTGGCTTGTCCCTCAATTCAGTTCTCTGTCCTCAAAGCATGAAACAATGCTTATTAATTGTTGGTCTCATTTTTGATTGGGTTAAAAATTTAATTAAGACAGTTCCAGGTACATACAGGTGTAGGAAAAAAGTCTATTAATTAGCTACCCACAGCCCATCTTCTCAATCTCAGTTTAAACCCTGAGGAGAAAAATGACATACAGCTCTGTTCTGTACCTCCAGCTATAGAAACCACCACCTGGGGTGAGAGCATGAGTGAAGATATTGCTTTGGAGGGATTCAGATTTTAGAGAAGAAAGGAGGTTGTGAGAGCTCATTACTGGATCACTCAGCTGGCAAGAATTAGGAAGAGTTTCCTTATCTTCTGTTTTATATGTGCATTGCAATTCCGTACAGCAAGAATTTCATAAAGGGGCCCATATTTGCTCAGCTAAGGGCAGCTGACATTTACAGTCTCCTGAGCAGCAGTGGTGCTCATCTCAGGAGATGTGCATGGAGGGGTGACAATCAGTCAGCACTGTTTGGGGGTGAAACAGTCAAATGGGCACAGATGCAGTTTAGTTCAAAAATATGTTTCAGACCCTCAGGAGAGCCAACTGGCCTCTGTATCTAACTTCTCTTCACGCCCTTTAGCTCCTCCACATCTTTGGATCGTGGTCCTGGGGTGGGAGCCATAGTGCCCCTGCCATGGTGTGTCCACTGCCAAGCAGCCCGAGTGTTATATTCACACCATCTCTGTCTATCTTCATCTGTCTGCCTCCACTCCTCTGGGCTTTGCCCATGTGCAGATTGTTATTCAGTAGGATTGGTTGGGGCCTGTGGTTCAGCATTCCCAAGAAGTCCCCAGGTGATGCTGGTGTCAGGGGCATGCTTTGACTAGCCAGGATTAGGTCACAGACACATGAGAAGGGAGTCCAGATATCTTGACTGGGAAACTGGTATGTGGCAATCAGGGAACTTGTCCTGCAGAGGGGTTCAGACAGGGTAGTCCTCTGATTCCTCCTCTCATTTCCCCCTATTCTTCCATGTATTTCAGTCAGAGACATCTTTGTGTGCAAATCTGAAGGGATTTTCTTCTGTTCCCTGTAGCCACGTTCACCTTGGCCTGACTGGGAAAAAGATACATCCGCATTTACAGAAGAGCACACAGGCACAGCTTACACAAGATACAGATAATTATGACCTAGACCATGCCCTGATGGCCCTGCCATGCTCCATCGGGTGACACTTCCCATCCCTATCTTCAGGGAAAGCCTTCTGACTCTGTTAGCTTGCTTATTTCTTTATTCACTTTCAGGTTGAGAGATGAAGTTTCAAAACAGAAGCACTTGTAACACCACAAACTGGAGAGGGGAAATCTTAGCTCTTTGATATACACACAGTCAGAAAATAGAGTAAATCGATCCATGGTGGGAATTCTAATGAGTACATCTCCTTGCAGTACAAAGGCCACATCAGTTGTGCTTTTACTGAGGCCGAGAATAATTCTCATTATATTCACACTAAATAGAAAATAGCTTGTATTATATTATTTAAAATATTCACAAGTTGGAAGTGGACCAGGTGGGACTGATGCCTCCAAAGGAGTGTCTTGGGGTTGTTTAATGTTGCTTTTTTATGAGCAGAATATATTTATTGGGGGGAAGAAAACTCTTGTCAGAGAGAGGAACAGAAGGGGACCCCAAGCAGGTTTTCTCTGGGAAGCTGTCTCTTCTAGGGACTTACATAGAGTAAAACCAATGTGGTGAGGTGGGTTTAAGGTGGTGGAGACCATGGGAACTCACTTAGGTGGGCATGAGGTGGGACAAAACTATGGTCAACCAATGAGATTATAAACACCAATGTTTAGGTACAATTGATTAAATCTAGTACCACATGAGGAAAAGAGTCACATACCCAGTGGGCAAGAGTATGGGACAGGGTCTCTTTCTGTTGGGGGTTGGGTTAGTGACTCATTTAGGCTCTTTCAAGGTGATTGATACTTATTTAGAATAACAATCGCTGATGCCCATCCCTAGGAAAGTATGTTCCTGTATTCTCTAGAGATTTTACCTAAAAGCTCTCAATAGACACCAGAAATTTTCATCTTGGACAGGCAGGACAACTTTAAATCTTGAGGAAACAAACTGAACTACTAAACATGCATGGGCCAAATAACAACATCAGTAGGATAATTCTGAATACAGTCAAAATATTTTTCACTAAGTGGACAACAATGACTTCCACAAAGATGATAAAAATAGGGTCTGGGGGTACCTCAGCATCTTACATACATAAGATTTGATATCTTATATTTTGAACAGCTATTGAGACATTAGCAGAAAGATCTGGGATATAGTAACATTTTAAAGTTTGTAGATCTCTTAAATGTGAGGTCTAATCTCTTTATCCTCCATGACCATTGAGTATTGTCTCAAACAAACTGGCCAACTCATTACTGGGGGCACATGAAGACCTATGGAAAACACTGAGTACCTTCCAGTTTGCAAGTGGGGCACTGCTGGGTAATTATTGACAAATCTGCCTGAGCATCTATTAAAAGTTTAACAGGATTTCTCCTTATATTGGCAATTAACATGGGTTCCCTCAGGCTGAGAGAGAAAGATCCATGACCACCTCAATCTGAAACTTCCTCTGACTCCATCATGAACACTTTCTTTTTTCCCTCTCTAACAACTTTAGACATTTTTTTTTTTTTCTTGAAATGTCCCTTATCTCTGTCTGGATCCGGGGAAACATTAGCTTTTTTGCTGTTTCCCTACTGGCCTTTATTCCTGTAGGCTGTTAGTATCTTTCCACATATAATTCCATTCTGTATCCTTTCTATTATGAAACACTTCAACTGAGACCAATTCATTTCTGCAAACCCTTCTAACTTCTGCAGCTTGTGCCAGATACATGGAGCCCACTGAGAAAGATATAACTTTTTGTTTTTAAGACCTCCTGTAGGCAGCTCTGCCCAAGGAATGTGAGAGTAACTTCACCTGTAGTGGATTACCTGACATAGGATTAGAGTGATAGGAAACATCTTGCCTAGAGGTGTGAGGGCAATAACCTTGAGAAGGCTCCACTCACCTGGGATGTATGAAGTTAAGGCCTTAATATTCTTTATAGGTAAAATCTGGTGGATCCCGGTAAAAGGAATTTAAAATCAATCTAGCATATTTGCTACAGGTTTTATCTATATGATTATATGGGTTTTGGAATCTTCTAGGAAACAATAAATTTTCTGAGAAATTAGAACATGGATAATACAGTATGAGCATTTGAGCTAACAGGTAAACTTATAAATTGTTGAGGCATAGCAATTGTAACCCAATTGGCTTTTAGACCCTTTTTATTCATGGAATCTAATAGTTTGATATAAGCCTCTCTAACTTTAGTTAAGGAAGGTCATACCTATACTAACTGTGAACATGAGATACCTGAGTTACATCAGAAATCAACCAGATGAACTTATACACTCATCATGACATATATAGCATTCTCCAAGATTAAACAAATGTCCTATTCAGTCTTTTAAATATGCCCTCCATTGTAAACAAGGGGCACTGTTGAGGAATTTCTCCTTTTTAACATTGTAGCTGAGTTTTATGTCACAAATACAAGACCTGGCTCTATCTATAGGCCCAACACTATTGGACACTATGTATCCAGTGTCTTTAAAACTTATTTATGCTGACAAGGTTTTATCTGTCCTTGGGGATCTGTTTTAACTAGTGAAATATCTTTGAGTCTTATACATGATTATACTTGTTCTAAAGTCTGTTTCAATTGAAGTAGATGACTAGAAGGAAGGTCAGGGTTGGAGAAGGACAAAGAACCTGTGCCAATGTCCAGCAATAGGCTGGATTTCTTTCCTATACAGTTGTGATTACTGAGGACTCCTCCATGGAGATGACAGGTAGAAAGAACAGTCTAGCCAAAGGGTTAGGCAGGCTCAGGGCCCTTCAGTCCTATTGGACCATCTGGGAAGCTGAGTCTGAGCTCTGGGGCCTCCATCTTAGAGAGCAGTCTCACTTCTAGTGGTTACCTTGGCAGACAGGGCATGGCTTGTGGACTCTTGAGGCAGTCTCTCTTATGCTGGCCTGTACAGCAGTAGCTGGTGAACCTCATCTTCTTTGAGCCCAGAGAATCAGATTTAGGTCTCTTTTGAGGCCGCAACAAAGGCAGCTGCTTTTGATCTCTTTTGTTTTCTCTCCCTGGTTTTCTCCCAGTCCCTATTATTTTCTATTGAATTAGCCTAAGAAATCAGAGGGGTGTTCATCTTTTTCCTGGTAAATAGATAAAATTTAAAATAACTAGAAGGCTTGGTTTTAGTTCTTTTTAGACCTTACACACTAAAAATGTCTTTTCCAGTCTCCTGCCTGGCTGGCTATTAGGCCAGCAGGGATCTGGATGCTTGGGTCCAGTGGGAACAAGTAGTTCCACTGGCTATCTTTTGGCTATTTAAAATTAACAGTATAATATTCATTACAAAATGTAATAACAGCTTGTAATGCTGCTTTTCATTAGAAGTTAAAGCTTGGTTTAGGATTAACATTACATCTTTCCAATCTGGCTCATAAGGCTGAGTAAATCCTCTAAAGACATCAGTGTACCTCTAAAGATCTTCTAGGAGCTGAAGCCCATCTTTTAGAAAGTCAAATAGGAGAAACCTTACTTTAAGTAATGGGGAGAAGAGGCTGTGATTAGGCTGTCTGTATTCCATTTTGGCTCTAGGAGGTACATAGGCCACACACACATGCAGAAAAATATTAAATGGCTCTTTTTCAGTGTGTATGGATCAAATGTCTTCCAGTGTATAATGATGCACTGTAAAGGAGTAAGAGACTTACTCCTTATGTGAAATTCCCATAATCTGGAATGCAAAACGACAGCATTCTGGGCATCCAACCTTACCTCTAATTTATTTCCCCTCAAAAAGTCCCCTGAGTAGACAACTCCAGAGCAGGTGGATAGATGCCCTTGGAGGGACAGGAGGCAAGATTTGACCAGCCTATCCACTCTTGAACTGGTGCATGATTTTTGTCTCCTGAGAATATCATGAACTGTGAAAAACATACACTTACTCTTACTGAATATTTGTAAATATGTTACAATTGGTCTGACAACAGTAATGTCTATGGAAGGAAGCATAACTATTATATAAAAAAGCATTTTAGGGGCAAATCACTTCCCTGCTGTGCTATAAAAGAGATCACCTTTGGTGGTAGACAAAAGACAACTGACTGGAGGAACTTTGCCCTGGACCCTAGGGCAAATAAATCTCAAGACACTTCTGTGCTTTCATCTAGTAACCAGGGAAGTCTATATTAAATCTTTGGAGCTCTCAGGTTAAACTTATATTTATCATCTAGCAATCACATTTTTGTATATTGGTAAAAATATATTACTTTAAGACTGGCAAAAATCTTTCTCTTGGTTAACATAAGGCACAGCTGTAAATCATTCCTCTGATAGCCACTATGGAATGTAAACTATTGCAAGCTACCTCAGCCTAATTTCTGAAGGAGTGACTCATTAAGTTGTCTACTGAAAAGCTTAGGTAGAATTCCTAGTTTACTAGCAGAAAGAGAGACAAAAGTACAATAGGTAAGTGGAGATCTTTCAGTGGTTAGGAGCGGTTTCCACCAAGCACCTTTAGGCATCCACCAGAGAGTAGCCCTGGCCATGAGCCCTCAGGTGTTCTCAGTTTCTATTGGCTCACACAACCAGAGATGAGTCTCCAGAAAGGAGCCCAGCTGTGTTTCTGGTAAACATTCCATCAGCCGTAGGCTTCAGTGGGGATTCAACAAAGAATGGGTGGGGAATCCTGTCCTCTGCTTCAAAGAGTGGCAGCTGCTGACAGAGTAACCACTGTTTGTCCAAGTTCTATAAGGAATAGTTAAAAGCCTGAACAAGATTACATAGCACTTTATAGTAAATGTTTAAAAGTCTACAACTTATCTCTTACACACCTAAATGGTAACTAGACCTAGGAGAAAAGGTTAGTGATCTTCCCTCACACTAAATGTGTTTTGATCCCATAAGTATGCTGATTTTGGAGATAGTTCCTTCTGGTATCACCCAGAAGTCAGTTCTCTCCACTGTGTCTCAGGTTTAGCCTCTCAAAGGAGACTTTCTCAGAATACTAAGCTGGGACATGGGTTTTATGTATGTTCTCCTGGACAGGTATAGTCCTCTTTGTCTCATCTGACCCAGAGATGAAATATGTGTCCTTTTTCTGAAATGACTTCCTGGTCTTCAGTGTTAATGCTTATTTTCTAAGGGCCTTACTTAGTTGGAACAGCCTAGAGTTTCCCTAATTTTGCATACCTCTAAAAAGGCAAGTACAAAGAGGTAGGAAAGTTAGGAGTAAGGTCAAAGAAAGGAAATTGAAACAGAGCCGGCCTGAAATTTCCTGTAGCATATAGAGAGGGATCAGAGCCAGTCTGTCCCAGTGAAACCTGTTCTCCAAGTCTTTAATAATGGTTGCTGACCTAATGTCATTTAGTTGGCAAAAGGAGTCCCATGTTTCATATACAGGCATGTATATTTTCTTTTTTTTTTAAAGTTTATTTTATTTTATTTTTTTAAACCTCATTTATTTATTTATTTGTGTTCTGGCCGGCTCAGCCTGCCCTGGGAGTGGGGCTGGTGCAGCATGTGGTGCTGGGGATCAAACTGCAGTCCCTGTGGCTGCCCAAGCTTGCCCAAGTAGGTGCTCTAGACCACTGAGCCATCTCGCCGGCCCCAGGCATGTATATTTTCTAAGTCTCAGATAGATTTAAAAGTTCCATGTTACAGAAGTTTATATAAAGTCCACCATGAGGCTTTTTAACATTAACTCTCTCTAATGCTATTGTCTAAAGTCAAGCAAGGAATACCAGTACATTTAACAACTAGTTCAAACATAACATATACAAGTATAAAACAATCATAAAATGTCGCATTGGAGAAATACCATCACCTTATAACATTTCCATGTTTTAACTTAGATTTATCAACAACATTTCAACTAAATGTTGTAGCACAGTGTATATGGTTTTTTGAGAAAACCATATAAAAGACAAAGCATAGGAAATTGTAAGCAATTTTAACCAAACTATATGAAACAAAACTGTAGGAGGCAAAGCATGAACAATGATGAACAATGAGCAAAGGCATATTAACATTTGAGGCATAAAAATTTGTTACCTAAACAAGTCCCAATCCAGAATCTACGAAAGAAAAGCCAATTCATACCTCTGTCCAATGATCTCGGTGTGAACCTCCAAATGACACAGGGGAAAAATCTCTGTGGATGACCTCCAGATGATATAGAGGAAAAATGAAATTCCTGACCTGAAAGGTACCTGAGATGAGTTCGTGCTCTCTAAAACCAAATATGAATTTTAGCAAGAAATGGAGGTTATAAGCAGAATATATTTATCAGGGGAAAGAAAGCTCTGTTCAATAGAGGGATAGTAGGGGGACCTGAGTGGGTTGTACCTAATGTTGCTTTTGTATGGTATTCACATTCAGTTTTACTCAGGCAGTGGAGATGAAGTGGACAAATATATTTCAAATTTTAAAAAATCTTTTACTTCTTCATTTGGTACAGGGTCTTTCTGTGCAGCTCAGACTCATAGTGATTCTTGTGTCTCAGCCTTTTCAGCACTGGGATTACAGGTGTGTGCCACCATGCCTGGTTTCAGTGAAAGGCATGACCCACCCAGGGTTCCAGGGCTGGCATGGCATGCAGTACCAGCAATTGAACTCGGGTTATTGTGCTTTCCAGGTAGTGCTTAGGCTACTGAGGTATCTTCCCAACCCTGTAAAAAATATATTTAACAATATAAATAAGAATAAAGCAATAGGTTCTATTGGATACTTGGTATGTTGGCTCACAAGGAATCCACACTCTGTCATTCAAGATGCACTAGAAGCCCACTTTTGTGCAACATGCTTGGCTGGGTGAGGCAAGGGCTCACAAGGGAACAAGGTTAGCCTCGCACTCTTGTGACCCCAGCACTCTATAGGCAGATGCAGGAAGATTATAAGTTAGAAGTCAGCCTGGGCAGCTTCAGCAAGTTAGAGGCTCCTCTGTGCTACAAATTGAGATCTTGACACAAACAAATGAACAAACAGACAAAAAAATGAGCAAGATGCTGAGCTTTTCTTTGAGGCTCTTACATGTTAGGAGAAAAAATGATAAGAAGTGGGCTTCTCTCTCCCTCCTCTTATTTCCTCTCACCTGATCCATCTCTCACAGTGAGAACTCAGATAAACAAAAATACTTCTAAGGAAATATCCCCTTGATTCTACTAGTCTTTAACTTCTTAAAAAAATTTCTGCCTTGGCTTTTGTAAGCCTCTACCAGTGAAGCAATGTTGGGAGCCAGATTGCCTGGGGAACCTGGTGAGTCCTAGTACTAAGCATCGACATAGCTTCCTCAGTATCTTTTGCTCTTAGAACAATGGTGTGAACTGTGTGCCCCTTAAATTCATACATTGAAGCTCTCACCCCCAATGTGGACTCTCCTGAAGATAAGAAGCCTTTTTAAATCTTTTATTACTTTTAATAAGAAATAACAATGGGACAGTGTAAAAACATGCTAGTAGTACATTCTCAATAATTAATACAATGCATATTGTTGTCCTTAGATAAGAAACCTTAAAAAAGTTAATGAGATTAAACCAGCTCCTGGGAGTGGAGTTCTGCTCTGATAAACTAGTGATCTTCCAAAAAGAGGAGGCACTGGTGCTCTCTTTCTAGTGTGTGAGCCAGGAGCCAGCCACCTGCAAGCCAGGAACAGAGCCCTCACCAGAATCTGGCTGTGCCAGCAGACTAATCTTGAATTTCATGTTAGCTTTCTATGGTTGTGAACAATATTTGGGGCAACTTAGCAGTGGGAATGATTTCTTTTAGTTGGTCGCTTCTGAGGTTGCAGTCCATGGTCAGCTGACGGCTTTGCCTTGGTCTTGCAGCAGCTTGGTACCTCATGGTGGAAATATGTGGTAGAGGCTGGGAAGCAAAGAGAGAGAGAGAGAGAGAGAGAGAGAGAGAGAGAGAGAGAGAGAGAGAGAGAGAGAGAGAGAGATCTGGAGTCTCAACATCCCTTTCTAAGGGTCTCCTCCCAGTGGCCTAGACATTGAATACAGGGGAGGAGACTGGGTGACTCCGAGGAAAGGTGAGATGGCGCGACACTCAGTGGAGAGCCGGAAGCTGGCATAGCTCCAAGAAAGGATCAGTTTCCTCTTTTTCCTCAAAGACTTTAATTCCACAGCTGGGAACTGTGATTTCACTTCTTGTGGATGGGTTGCCAGAGAAGCAGCCTGCAACAAGATGTACATTATATTTAATTTGGGAAGTTCTGGCAGGAACATTATTTTATTTTAAATTACAAAGAATATGCACATCTTATGACAGAAGTAGTGAAAGAATCATGCAAAAAATAGTTCTTTGGCTTCAGAAACAATCTTATGGAAGTCAAAATTTGAGTCCTGAATATTTCTGAATTTTCGACAGCCCTAATATAGCCTACACGGAGGCCTCAGCTTCACAAACTACCGCTCTGATCATTAGGGCTTCTGTTTCTTAGGAGTTATGAGAAGAAAAAACAGCTATATCCCAGCTATCAGGAGATGCACAATCACTGATGATTAGAATGAAATAAAATCGATGGCTGAATGAATGTGCAGTTTACACGCAAAGGTAACCTTTTATTCTTTCCAATTAGGCTTTCTCTGGTGGACTTGGCAGATGAGGCCGAGTTATAAATAGAAGTGATATTTTGTAGGGCTCTTCTAACTAAAATGTGCAGGAGGTCAAATTCTAATCAAGGTAATATATATAAGTAATGAGCTGAGCCTGCATTCTCAGGCATTTATCTATTTAGTGGTAATAAATGAGCAAAGATGAAAAGAGAGCTTCTGGACAAATGCAGCACAACAGTTACTTGTGTGGCTGGAGCACAGCAACTTATCCCTGTGTAATGAATGCTTGCCAGTGATAATTGACTTCATTTGTTAATTTTATTCATGATATTAATGAACTCATTAGCATAGCATTCACATCCTAGTCTCCTGTGGTGAAAGTCTGGGGAATTACAAGTTTTGCACACCTTGTTGCTGTAGATATACTTGTGCATCCCAATTATGTACAAATTCAAATGCCATCTGTGTTAGCTTTATGCAAGGACACTCTGAAATCATCCCTTGCCTGTTTTTAAGGGAACTTTCTGAGACTTAGGTAGAAATCATTCTTTTCAGAGTAATGAAGTTCATATTTGTGATAAAGGTCCAAATTTAGCTCCTGTTATTGGTAAAATGATCTTTTCTCTCCTGAATTCCACTCACCTATGAGACATAGTCACACACTAAAATTATGGAAGAAGGACCCCAGAATCTGGAAGAAGAGAGTAACAAGGAGAAAGTCTCAGCAAAAGTGGAAACAGAGGTGCTGGGGACCACAATACACACCCCAAGACATGGCTTCTTGGCATTTGATCAAATCACTGCAACAGGAAGATTTCTCTCAATCCCCCCTTGTTCTTCTTCCTTGGTGTGGGTCAAAAGACCTTATTGGAGAGCTATCCCCCTGTAGCTGGGAGAAAGAAATATTCTTATTTCTGAAGATGCAAAGAGATGGAGGAGAATCTGAATAAGCAGGCCTTGCTAAGTTGTGCCTCCCACCCAGTTTGTTACTAATTAGATCACACCTCCTTCTCTATCATTATTCCTCAGGACCATCCACCTCTTCAGCAAACCTAAAATGCATTAAGCTTCCTCATTTCCAGTTTTCTGTGTTAGGCAAAACTCACAGTCAACAAACTTACTACTTTACTCTTATTAATTTGTCCTGCGTAATTTATCGCTTAGAATAGTGATGGTGAGAAAAGAAATCTTCCCTTTCTTACCGAAGTGAAAGTTCACCCCTTCTAGCTTGGAGAATAGTAACCCAGAAGTGCTTGAGAGGCAGGGAGATTTGTAACTCTAGAAAGGGCCTGCCAGCCAACTTATATGTGTGGAGGAGTTCCCAAAGTGTCCACAAACTGCTCCTTATACCAAAAGGGAACTGCGTGAGAGCCAGCAAGCTTGCTCTGGCCTGGTAAGAGGATGATGATCCCTAGCAGCCAGATAAAGGATGTTACAGAGCTCAGAGTGAGTGAGGGGAGAGCAGCCAGGTTACTGGGGAGGTACAGGAGGACAGGTCACCCACAGCTTTAATTATCTATCTATCTATCTATCTATCTATCTATCTATCTATCTATCTATCTATCTACCTACCTATAAATTTTATGGCCAGCTCAGCCTGCCCTGGAGGTGGGGCTGGCACAGCATGTGGTGCCAGGGATTGAACTGTGGTCCTTGCGGTTGTCTAAGCTTGCTTAAGCAGGTGCTTTAGACTGCTGAGCCATCTTGCCAGCCCTCCATAGCTTTCTATAGAAGACACTGGCACCTGTGTGGATCTCATGCCCTCTGCCTAACAGCAGCTTAGTCTAGCTATTTCTCAACAGGGGACCCTATGGTGGAATCAAGGTCCCTTGCCTGTCCTTAGACATCATTTTGAGGAAGAGAGGAAGGAAGAAATTTGAGTAATTGAATATTTTTTCTTAAAGACTGAATGTAACTAGGGTCTATTCAGAGCTTGACATTGGCTTGAGATTACAGAATTGAACTAAATTTCCTAATTCCTTTGTTCTGCTTGCAAGGGGAGTAGAGAGATTTGTAAGAGAGAATAATTAATGAGAAAAATAATTACACTTCATTTTCTGTGAGTCTATAGCAGTAGTGCAAGTGGGCCTGCAAGCTGGCTCCATGTGAAATTACTATAAGGAGGCAACTGCTCTTGGGCCTGGCACACTTCCAACTGTATTCTGGTTATCTACACTGATTGGTCAGTGTAGCTTCAGAGGGGCTAGAAGTTCTGGGAATCGATATGACTGCTCTGCTGCCAGGAGCCAGGGTCTGAGGCACCATTTGAAGTTCTGGAGATGTGATCTCTCTTGACTATCCTTGTGGTGTCCCCTTGCTTGGAACCTTTATCTATAATATTTTATTTTAAAGAGAATAAAAATAAATAATAAATAAAAACAATACAGAATTTCAAAACAAGATGATAGGAAATTAGTAATGGTTATTACATTGCATATTGTTATCTTCAAATTAGTTGTTCAGATTACCAGACGTAAGCATGGAAAATTGATCAAACAAGCATTAACTGTTGCTTTCAATAAACCAATAGAAATTAGTAGTGTAATGATCTTATCTCTCTCTCTCACTCTCTCTCTCTCTGTCTCTCTGTCTCTTCTTTTTCTTTCTTTCTTTCTTTTCTCCTTTCCCCCATTCTGGCTGTTCTTTCCTTTTGAGCAGTTTCTTACCCTTTCACAGTATCTACTGTACCTTTCAGATTTTACTTATTTTTTAAGATTTTACATAAGAGAGACAATACAATGTTTATACATGTGGGGTTGGATTTATTTCACTTAAAACATGGTCTCTTGTTGCATTCACTGACCTATAAAGGCTTCATGTTTACCATTTTTATAGCTAAGTAATACTCCATGTGTGAACATATCACATCATTTTTATTCATTCCTTAGTTGATGTGCATTTGGGTAGTTTCCAAGATTTATCTATGACAAATTTCATGGCTCTAAACATGAGTGCAAATATACCGCTGTGGTATGATGGTTTTCATTCTTTTGGGAAGATACCCAAAAGGGGAATTTCTGGGTAAAATGAAACCTCTAGTCCTAGTTTTTTGAGGAATTTCTGTATTGATTTCCACAGTGGCTGTACCAATCAATACAGAGAAGGAGAAGGGTTCATTTTTCCCCACAGCCCTTCCAGCATTTATTATTGGTTGACTTCTTAACATAGCCATTCTTTCTGGGATAAGACAGAATCTCAGTGTTGTTTGTATTTGCATTTCTCTAATGACCAATAATGCTGAACATTTTTTCATATATTTATGTGCCATTTCTATTTCTTCATTTGAGAAATATATATTCATCTCAGATGCCCATTTCGGATTGGGTCTTTGAATTTTGAGGACCTGGTTTTGTTTAATTTTTAAAAAAAATTTATTAATTTTAATGAAAAAATATAACAAAGAGACAATTTCAAAACAGGTTAGTAAGACAGTTACAATAATTAATACATTGCATATTGTTGT